>APFE030535546.1:0-42846 GCA_000404065.3 Pinus taeda | reverse complement strand
TCACCTCTTGTACTGATTTATTGCTCAGTATAATAAAATGGCTTATCATTTCTTGCTGCATTCCTTGTGTATCTGCTTATTTCCAGTTTACATTATTATATGTTGTTACACTGTTATTTTATCACTTCTGGGTTATTATATCATTTACACATATTTGGTTGGAGTTTTTGCTGGGGTTTGAGGAATATTCTAGGTTAGGAATATTACATTTAAAGTTTAAAAATCTTTTAATTTATGTGCAGCATAATGACATATCTGGCTGATTAGAGCTTGCAGTCTGTAAATTTTGTAATTATTTTTCTAATGTGGGTTTTCCTGGGTTTTAGTTTTTATCATTGTATATATAGTTTGTGTGTTTTCTTGTTATCGTGCAACTACAGATCTTAGGAAGAAATTAGTGTAGAGTCCAGATCTATGCCCTGGTGAATAAGATTTGGATCTCTAAGGTTTATCAACATAATTTTCCAAGGATATTATTCAAACTTTTTGCATTCCAAGAATTTAAAATTTCTTGCACTTGAAAATTTTCACAAAGGGTTTTGAGCTAGCACCTCCTTTAAAATTTAAAAATTTATTTTTTTGTGTGGAAAATTGATAGAGCTGGCTATTGAGAGCCTTAGGTTATCAGATTTGGGAGCGACATTGGACTCATACTCCTCAGATCTGATAGGTCTACTATTTGTGTGTATAGATTTGTATTTTTTTTGGTTTTCTGACTTGGGTTTTTGGGGTTTTATTTATTTTTGTATATCTTGGTTTTTTTTTTAATGACTTTGTGTTTTTGATTTTCATTTTGTTTCTACAAAAAAAATATTTAAAAACATTAAAATTTAAAAAATAAAAAAAAATCATTTTTTTGTGTGACTTGATTCCTAATGAAATAAATCGAAAATAGAGATTCAGCCCTCACATTTTTCTTTTAATGTGGCATATGGCCCATAAAAATTTAAATTTAATTAAGTACTTTTGATTTGTTTAAGTTTAATGTGCTAAGCTTATGGAGCAAAGTCTAATGTGGCAATTAAAAAAATTAATTGCCACATTAGACTTTGCTCCATAAACTCAGCGCATTAAACTTGCTCAAGGGATAATTAAATTTTAATTTAAAGTGCTTTGGTGTCTTTTGTGTTAAGGGTAAAATTTTAAATTTTGTGGTTGTGATTTCTCTATTGCCAAGTGTAATTAATGTTTAGGAGAAAGATAAATTCTAGATCTAAGTTATTGAAGAAAATCATTTTTAATCTAGAATCAATGCTTAGCAGTAAAATTTCATAATTCTTCATGGGAATTAATTGCTAGAATAAATTGCAGTTTTTGGCGTTTACATTTAATCATCATGATCATCGCTTTCGCCACATTTATAAATTTCTCTGGGTAACTTGTTTTTATCTAGTTTATGGTTAATTGAATATAAGGCACTGGTCTAAAATCATTTTTATCTTGTGGTTGTGTCTTATTTTATTAGATCTATCCATCTCAGTTAACTAGGACTCATTTACATTCGTCAAATTGTCCATCTTTAACTCTCCTAGAGCGTGTGTTTCACAGGTTATTCTCATTCATTCACCCCAAGGACTACCCCCCTTGACTTGTCTAGGAGAGAGTCTAAACAGAGTGAGTAAGGATTAGAGTGACAAACCTTACTCTAAGCATTGTCGCGGTGCCTAGACACTTTGTGAGAAAACATATTGCTCTTCATCATATTGTTTCTTATATTACTGTTTGATGACCCAAGCCACATACGTAGTGAATTCTCCTTGTCAATAAAAAAATTCTACTTTCTCAATACTTTTCCAACATTTCTCCTCAACAACTTGATTAAACTCATGCTTGGATATAAACAATAGAGTGGCCCGCGATACCCACAATATGCATATAAAATGCATAATCTCATCTATCCCAGGAATTTCATTGACCTACCTGATCAAACCTTCATAATTTAAAGTTTAAGGCCCCTTAATTGGTCCCATGCGGAACGAGTTAACAACTAACCCCAGTCTGACCCTTTAGTAATCCTTTAGCGCGGAACCTTATAACTCAACCCTTCAACCTTTATAACAACTATGGTTAATTCTTTAACCGCGCATATTAACCAAACCCCATTCTATAAGCCAACTCCTCATATATCGCAATCACGGAGTTTCATTAGACTCAATAGAATATGTATTCGTAACTCTTGACTTGCAATATGCAATGATCCTTTTCCACCGTTGATTTCGTCCACTAGATCAAAGACTATAGCAATCTCGCATCACACCAACTTGTGACTTCATCGCCCCTCACATGTGATATGCGATAACGCAACCAGACTTCAAATAGAATGAAACCATGCCTATAACTTTTTCGGGTCCGCTCTACCCAAGCCTTATTGTTCAATCTCCATTGTCAATCTTACCTTCAATCCGATGGTTGATGTCTTTCCTCGATCAACACACTTGCTTGGTGATCCTGCGTTGTAGATCAAAACCCATTTGATCTGACTGTCCACAATGATATTACACAAACCACTTGCACGATGTTTAACTACCTTACAGAGCCAATAAGTTTTATACAACCTTAATCTATAAATGTTTAGGTCCGCCCTTGAGGTTAATGTTCGATCTCTTTACGACCCAATATATGTTGGATGATGAAGGCCATCAAATCCAACAGTCTACGGCCCTTCAACTAGCACTCTGGTTATCAACCAACTTAACCCCGTAGTTGATTGTGACATAAGCGTTGACTATGGGATTGATGGTTAGGATTTATTACGGGACTTCAACCATGATCAAGGGAATTTGTTCTCTCCTATCCCCGCTTCTCTTTACTTTGGGTTCATGTCATTTCTTCAATGTCTTTCTTTGGTTTCGGCTTCCTTTAGGGTTCTGGTCCTTTTTTGTTCTGCCACAACTCTCTCCTTAAATTAACTCCACTCGCGCCCTTATGCTCCTCCAACTTCACTGTAACACAAAGGCTTCCCTCTGTACTATCGATGTATACAAAGCTATAACACCTCTCTGTTACTCTTCTCTGTATTTCACCTCCCTTCTGGATCTACACCTCCAACCTATGTTACACAGAATAACTCAAGATCATATACAATATACATCTCAATTACTCCATACACACACATGAACTCAGAATTGAGTTGTCTATTTAATAAACATGTATTTACATAGGAACTATTTCATTGGCCTGATATTTTGTATCAGTGGCCTTTGTTCTTTCCCGTAGGCTTACAATCTGATTGATTGACTTCTCTAACTACTGACTCTTTATGCCTTTTAGGCTTACATTTATACAAAAGGTTCTGTTGAACTAGTTTTGGTTCAGATCCTTAATTTGCTAAACTAAGTCCTAAATATCCTCTAAGTCCACTTTTGACTCCTACTTATCCCTAAGAATCCTCTCTAGCTCCTCGAATCATGAAACCACTTTCTAGTCCAAGACTTACAATTGAATTCTAACTCTCTCATCATCATTAATCACCCATGTTCTCCTACATTCGAGAGCATTTACAAATATCCTCACAATATATAATTAATTCCTATTCTAATCACTTAAAACATTCATAATTACATACATAGGAATCCAACTTCCTTGAAAACACAAGATCGCTAAGTTAACTAGACTATGATGAAATTGTTGACCTGAATGCTCATGCATCAGACTCCCAAGGTTAAAATAATCATGATCTCCTGATCATGTGTTCTCATATGTTGATAGAAAACCTCCAGGATCCCAAACCTTAGTTTGTAACTACCCAAATGCCTTGTACCTTTGTTGCTGCTGTAATTCTGTTGTCTTCTGGTAATCTTCCTCTCCTTGTCAATCAGTTTCAAATTCTGATTGATTATTCTTCCTGTTGCTGTCAATCTCCTCCATATGGACCGCTTCATCATTAATTTCCATAACTCTTCTATCTCCATCTCCAACACATCATTGGACTGGGTCATACTCTGCCATTTACTGCGGTCTCTTTCTCTCTATTTCAGGTTGTTGTTGCTGTCCACTAACTTCGGCACCTTCACATTCTGCATCTCACTGCACATTTTCCATTCATATTTAAATTCTTGTTTACTTTCTTCAGCTTTTTCTACTTCAGCTTCTGCTATTACTCTTGAGATTGCTCCAGGTTTTGCTTTAGATATTGCTTCCACCCAAACTTCCTGAATATCCTTGAAGATACCTCCCTCTGCAACATCTAGTTTCTACTCCTTGTCTACAAATTTACTTTCCAATGATTTAATGTTTTCATTCCATGGGCTAAGTACTATCATGGAATATTCCTTTTCTTCCTTCATTTGACTATTCTTCTGTGCCAAATATTCTTTTGTCTTTGCAGCAATGTCTTCATCACAACCTGCAATCCTAAAACAATTGTGAGAATAAAAAGCATAAGGCCTCAATGCCTTTTCCTCCTCTGGCAACATCTCAGTATGCTGCTTCAATTTTTCCTCTTTTATCAACACATCAGTATGTTGATTCTTCAAAGGACTCTCAAGACTGTCAGCAAGTCTCTCTTCCACACCATCAACTTCAATGATGTCTTTTTCCTCTTGTCCACTATAGTGAACTTCTTCATTCTCGGTCAGAATAAAATTCTGATCCTCCATCTTTGTGATAGTTTTAGATGTCTGTCCATCACTCTTCCTTTGGCCATTTAAGAAAATCAATTCGTCTTTGTCCTCATCAATAGCAAATTCCTTATCATAAGACATAACTGCCTCATCTCTACTGAAGATATCTCCTCCACTAATCAAGGAATTTATGTACTCCTTCTACTATAATAACTCAGCTTGATCTTCATTTGAAAGACAATCATCATCACATTTTACTTGGAAAATTTAAGCTTCATTCAAGACAGTTCCATAAAATGGTTTGTCTTCTGCAAAACCTCCATTTACACACAACTTGTCAGTTGTAAAACCACAAGAGCTCATGATATCACTTGATGATTCAATTACCAAGTCCTCCTGTTGTTCCAAGTCCTCTACATGACTCAGAAATATCTCAATGGTCTTCCCTTCAATCTCATCAAGTCCTTCACTTGATTTCTTGATATCCTTCTCTACTTCTTCTTTCTTTTGGCCATCCTCATGAGTCCAACTTCTTATTCTTTCAGTCCTTGCAATATGCTGAAAAATAAAACCTTTTCCCAACTGTGTATAGGTATATACAAGAGATCTATCTATCTCATATTCTTTCAGAACAAAATTTAGATTCTGTATGTCTTCTTCCTCCTTCTTTATGGAAATATCAACAAATTGTATTTCTTCACATGTTTCACCTGCAAACATACCCAAATTATCAGATTTAAAATCATGTGACCCTTCAGTCTCACTTGAAGTTTCAGCCTGCAAGTCTTCATCTTCACCTAGAACTTCACTCTACTCTGGTTCACAAATGGACACTTCCATTTTCAACTCAGCCTCTCTGAGTTCTTCCACAAGGCTCTTCACTTGTCTCTACTGTAGCCTTCTCTGTAACTTATGTCACTTCACTGGCTTTTTCTTCAAGACCCAACCTAGTCTTTGGCTTTCCTAAAGTATCATCATTAATACATTGAGTTGTTCTTTCCTCTCAGCAATATCTTTGTCAATTTCCTCTTGACTCATCCTCTTGCCATTTACTTTGATATTCTCTTTCTTCACTTTTCTTCTGCTGTGGTCTTCCTCAGAACCTCCACTATGACTATCAGTAGTCATCTTCATCTCCACCTCTATGAATTTCTCACTCATTCACTATGAGTTGCATTAAATACTCTGTAACAATAAGTCCTCCCTGCTGCCACTCACCTCACCAAGATTTCCTCTATACTTGGTCTTTTGGCAAGCCCTTGGTTCTCTATCTCTGGAACCTCTTTTGAGCACTTCTCTCTGCTCCTTCTAGGCTTCAACTCATCTACATATTCTAAGAATGCAACTTTCCTCTTGTATTTCAATCACAATGAAATACTAGGTTTTGACCACCTCTTCTTTCACTTAGAAAGTCTTATCAACATCCTTCATCACCACTCTTTAGGTTGTGATCTTATTGCTAATATGCTTCACTAACTGCTGTTACCTGCATATCAATGTTATTCAAATCAAAGATCATTCCCAAGCTTTCAAAAGCTTGCTTCTCAGCTTCCTTCTGAGAACACTCTTATCCTCTCTGTCCAACCTTTAGTTGGATTCTTCAGGTTCACTGCCACTTTTCATTCACTTTGTTCTTTAGAACATATCAACTTTCCTTGTCTATCTATTTCTATCAATCTTTAATCTATTTTAAACTTGTAAAACTCAAACCAGAGTTAAATAAAACAATACCTGCATGGCTTCACAAGCAGTCTCCATCCATTCTTCACATTTGAGTGAACCTCCGCTTTTCTTAAGAAAAAAACATCACTATGCTTTCCTTATGCTTCTGCAATCTCTTCTTAAGAATATCACTTACTCTCATCTTATGTCATGTCTTCTACTTATAATATTAAAATAACCTAATCTCCTCTTTCTTTTGCAATCACACTTGTATTTTTCACAATTCTGCTTTAATTAAAAAGAGCTTTAACTAGCTCTGATACCACTCTAGTGCAGGAAAAACCCACAATACCCACAATATGCATATAAAATGCATAGTCTCATCTATCCCAAGAATTTCATTGACCTTCTTGGTCAAACCTTCATAACTTAAAGTTTAAGGCCCCTAAATTGGTCCCATGTGGAACGAGTTAACAACTAACCCCAGTCTGACCCTTTAGTAATACTTTTCCATGGAACCTTATAACTCAGCCTTCAACCTTTATAATAATTGTGGTTAATTCTTTAACTGCACATATTAACCAAAACTCATTCTATAAGACAACTCCTCATATATCACAATCGCGGAGATTCTTCTGACTCAATAGAATATGTATTTAGAACCCCTGACTTACGATATGCGATGACCCTTTTCCACCATTGATTTCATTCACCAGATCAACGACTGTCGCAATCTCACATCACACCAACCTGTGACTTCATTGCCCCTCGCATGCGATATGCGATAACACAACCGGACTTCAAATCGAATGAAACTTTGCCTATAAACTTTTCGGGTCCACTCTACCCAAGCCTTATCGCTCAATCTCCACTGTCGATCTTACCTTCAATCCGACGGTTGATGTCTTCCCCCGATAAACATATTTGCTCGATGATCTTGTGCCATAGATCAAAACCCATTTGATTTGACTGTCCAAAATGATATCGCACAGACCACTTGCATGACATTTAACCACCTTAAAGCCGATAAGGTTTATACAACCTTAATCTATAAATGTTCAAGTCCACCCTTGAGGTTAAATTTCGATCTCTTTACGGCCCGATATCCGTTGGATGACGAAGGCCATCAAATCCTATGGTCTGCAGCCCTTCAAGTAACATGCGAGTTATCAACCAACTTAACCCTGCAGTTGACTGTGATGTAAGCGTTGACAGTGGGATCGACGGTTAGGATTTACTACGGGACTTTAACCACGATCAAGGGAATTTGTTCTCTCCTATCCCTGTTGCTCTTTACTCTGGGTTTATGCCATTTCTTCAATGTCTTTCTGTGGTTTCAGCTTCCTTCAGGGTTCTGGTCCTTTGCTGTTTTGCCAAAACTCTCTCCTTAACTTAACTCCACTCGCACCTTTATGCTCCTCCACCTTCACTGTAACACTAAAGGCTTCCTCTTGTAGTGTTGATGTGTACAAAGCCGTAACATCTCTCTGTTACTCTTCTTTGTATTTTGCCTCCCTTTTGGATCTGCACCTGCAACCTATGTTACACAGAATAACTCAAGATCATATACAATATACATCTAAATTACTCCATACACACACATGAACTCAGAATCGAGTTGTCTATTTCATAAACATGTATTTACACAGGAACTCTTTCCTTGGCTCAATATTTTGTATCAGTGGCCTTTATTCCTGCTTGTAGGCTTACACTCTGATTGATTGACTTCTCTAACTACCTCTCTAATTAATGACTCTTTATTCCTTTTAGGCTTACATTTATACAAAAGGTTATGTTGAACTAATTCTGGTTCAAATCCTTAATATGCTAAACTAAACCCCAAATATCCTCTAAGTCCACTTTTGTCTCCTACTTATCCCTCAGAATCCTCTCTAGTTCCTCGAATCATGAAACCACTTTCTAGTCCAAGACTTACAATTGATTTCTAACTCTCTCATCATCATTAATCACACATGTTATCCTATATTCAAGAGAATTTACAAATATCCTCACAATATCTAATGAATTCCTATCCTAATCACTTAAAACATTAATAATTACATGCATAGGATTCCAACTTCGTTGAAAATACAAGACCCCTAAGTTAACTAGATTATGATGAAATCGTTGAGCAGAATGCTCCTGCATCAGAGAGTTAGGTTGAATTTCATCCTTACCAATTGTGTGCCCAAATTTTGCAATGATTTCTTGTACCATGAAGATCTTGCTATAGTAAGCTACAAATCAATGAGAGAGTGAGGTTATGGCCTTGGAGGCTATAAGGAAAAGTATGCCACTTCCTCTGACAAGCTAGAGTGGCTTCCTCTCCCAAAAATATGAATGCATCTTTTAGGTGGTACATAACCTCCTCTTGCTTCCTCTTCTAGATGGGGGAAACCACCTAATCAGATGAAAACATTTAATTATTTGCAAGGATAACATTGCGCTTGGATAGTTCAACCCTTACTCACAAAGAACATGACAATTATTATTGTTTATAAATTTTCATCTCCTCAGACCTCAATTCCTCATGTTTCATACATGACACTAGATCCTAACTATACATCCTTTTGGATCAATCCTTGATTCTTGTTACTACATGCCTTATTGGAAGTTGAAAAACCAAAGATTGAGGCACATAAATGGAGAATGATAACTACATAAAAGTGTATAGGGGACTATGTTAAAGTATAAGAGGATGTAGATGAACTAAGAGAGGAAATTATGATCTTGAGGCTACAAGGAGGAAGTAGCAAGAAACTCACGTATCTCCCAAATCAACACCTTATAGTCTAAGAAGAAGAAAGAAGAAGTAAACCTAATGTTAGCCCTATTTTGCTCCCAATGTAGGAAGAAATATCTTTTATGGGATTTCTTGTAGGGAAGTATAAAAAATATGTGTTATTTGTGAGGAGAAACATGTAACTAAATATTTCCCCTCTTTCTGTGAGCTAAAGGTAGTACACAAAGAGGCTAGTGAAGAAATTGAACAAATCTATTTTTTATCCCAAAAACAACCATGTACGCCATGACTACCTGGTGTGGAATTAGACCAATATTTTTCCATACCAATACCCATCTCAAAACTATTATCCATCTATGCCATGGCAACAATGGTCTAGCCATGCTCAAAACCAACCATGGTAGTAAGGTTGGTGGGGGCCTACATCCTTTGGGGTCTTGCCACCAAAACATTGACATTATTCTTCCTAGCCCCATTTAATGCCAAATGATCCACCACAACTGTGTTTTGCCTCTAAATAGTCTCCCCAAAGATGATCACAATCACCTATATAGTGTATACCTAAACCAAACAATAAAGTACAACCTATTTGTAATGCTAAACTATTCCATTTTCTTATGTATTCCATCTGTTGGATGGGGACTAGTCAACTTAGTTGACTAGTCCCATAAATTGTGAGAACTAAATAGACTCTTTAGTTGATATGTAAGTAGGGTAAATTCTCTAGTTGAATCAACTTGATAGTTGGATCAATTTCCCTATCGAGTTGACCATTAAGTTAGTTAAAACAATTAATCAGCTGTAATTGACAAGGGTCTAGAGTAAATATGAATGTACTCAAATGAATGTAAGAGATGAATATCATGGATTAATATAAGACGACTTTTTATTTTTTTTATTTTTATTTTATTTTTAAGTTCTAGTCTACCACTACTTTTTTCTCTCTCTTTACTCTTTCTTATATATGTGAATGAATGTCTATACTTACTTAATATATTCTTGATATAAAGATCTACTAGTAACCGATGCATACTTTTATCAAGAATACAACAATGGTCGCATTGTCGATTATTCCTAAACCCAAATCAATTTAGAATGCACACATGGATGTTGAGTTTATAAGATATTCATGAGTTGTGGCAAAGACAAATAAACAATTATCTAAAGAATTACGAAAAACAATAAACTATCTCTAGTGGAAGCAAGGACATAATTCTTCATAGAAATCCATAAAAAATTTATTGAGTCGATCTCTATTGAATTGAAAAATTATATCGATCGACCATCTATTCGTCAGCTAACAATCGATGCATGTTGATGTCCAAAATCACCAATGAGGGAAGAAAAAACTTACAAAATTGAGTTGAGTAAATCCTTCAAGATTATTGTGAAGAACAAGGGATCGAAGCTTGCACTATGGTTGATAATATCAACGAGCAATTCTACATAGAAT
The DNA here is from genome assembly GCA_000404065.3 of Pinus taeda. Classification (NCBI taxonomy): domain Eukaryota; kingdom Viridiplantae; phylum Streptophyta; class Pinopsida; order Pinales; family Pinaceae; genus Pinus; species Pinus taeda. The sequence goes on along the minus strand of APFE030535546.1, from coordinate 32,426 downwards.
TCCATGAAGGATTCTCTTGCATGATTCCTTGTTATGTAAATTCCTCTTGAATAAGGGAATTATTCATTTAGTATAATACCAATCCCCTTTTCACGAGTCTATGCACCTTAAAAATAAAGGAAATACATGTGGGAATAATTCTTGTATGCCTATTGCAGTGATACTAAAGATGTGTTAGATTATTCCTAAATAAATAATCATGCTTATGTCATATGTAACCACTGACCAATAATAAGTTGGGGTTGATGATGGAGGGGTAATCATCTATGAGATACTTCTAATAAGATAAAAAGTCATCGGGAGTTGAGGATTCATATGAAAATGAGTGGTTTGTCTAGAAATACTTGAGGGTGCACACCCAATGAAGAGTCTTTTAATAGAACATGTCATCACAAATATTATTATAAATGATAGTTCATATACAAAAATAGAGAGGCAAAATTGTTATAAATAAAAGAGAGAATATGCATAAGGCAAGAACATCATGTTAGTCGAGTTGAACATGAAGCCTAGAGTGGTAGGCCACTGGTGCACGAGACCCCTCTAAGGATGTTGAAGAACACCAAGAGTGGAGAGGCATAGCCCCGATAGCTTCGAAGAGGACAAATAAAAACAAGAGTGGAGAGGTATAACCCCAAAAACTTCAGAGACGATTAATATTCTTATTGTAGCGGCTACAACCACCCTCCAAAATTTTGCCTATGCTTTGATTTTGGAGCCTTCCTTCCTATCCATAGGAGCTTAACTTGCACTAATTCAGGTATTCATGTTATGAATGAGACTTATATTTTTCATTTTTTCTTGTCTTTTCTTGTTTCCATGCTTAACGTATCTTTCTAAACCATAAGATGATCTCCCAACTTAGTCTTATAGCAGTTTTGGGCTTGCCTCCAGAAACTGCGCAATCCTTGAGGGCAAGCAACCTTAATGATTAGAATTGTGTAGTTCATACTGGTAGTCATCCTTGAGATAAAAAAACTATGCAGTCATGGAAGGCAGCTCAACACTGATATTGAAAACTGCACAATCCCCCACTGAGCTTAGAAATTGGACAGTGCACTGAATCAGAAAATTGGCCAATTCCCAAAAATTGCACAATCTTTCCCAATAGTGTGCATGGCAAGTTTCCATGGAAAAGGGAAAAAGCAGAAAAATATAAAAAAGAAAAAAGCATCCATAAAAAATAGGGATCTATTATTAGTATCCAAAAGGAGACACTTTCACTATTTTTAGAAACTTTCGCCAAGTGTCATTTTTCCCTTGATATTAGGCATGCACGTCATAAAAACTAATTCACTCAAATATATTTAATCGACGCCTCTAGAGTTCATTTTCACATTTGATATTGGAGCTCTAGCATTCCCGAGGAGATCAAGAAACCTTTGGTGTGGTCGCTGTCACGTTTCGGGGCGAGTTTCTCTTTTGTCATCTTTTGCCGTTTTTCTATCATTTTTCGTCATTTCACTTGTGTGAGTTTTGTTTTTCTTATTTCTCTTCATGTTTGCTGGTGTTTCAAATCATTTTAACTTTTATAAGTGTTTTTTTAAGTTTTTGTTTGCCTTTCACATTTCCTATTTTTTCATCGATGGTCATTGTTGCGGTGATGGTTAGAAAATTATATATTACATAGCAATGGAACACATAAAATATTGCAGAAATATAAAACATAGAAAACACATAAAACAAGAGAGACACAGATATACGTGGTTCACTCAATTTGGGCTACATCCATGGAGAAACAACCAGTCCTTCCTTTTATATTATCCAGCAAAATGAAGAGATACAACCTACAACAGATCCACTGTAATTCCCTCTTCGCTTTCACACAATCTCCTCTCTCTTTCTCTTTTAGAATACACATCTACATAGCCGCACTAAAATTCCCTCATATATAGTGAGGGGTTTCCTTCTAGGGAAAAAAAAAACACTAAATTAAACATAACTTATACCATCATATTTCTGCCTAATGAATGGCCCAGATTGACTACGAAATTACAACATTTTACAAGGCAATTTTACATCTTGGACCCCCCTTACAACACAAATAATGGGCAACATTGCCACCCCATTGTGGAATGGGGTCTAATGTGGTGATAACTTTGAATAAAAAAGATAATTAGGCTCCACACCCAAAAATGAATTTCCTCACATACTTGATTTTCCTTCTATTTGATTAGTTTCTACACTTGATCTACATTGATTTACTCATACTTAGTCAATTTTTCACTCAAGCTCACATCATCATTCAATTTTGCCCATTTTTCACACTTACACCGGGTAGATTTGCACTTTCCTTGGCCAAATATTGCATTTCCCAGCTGGGCACTGTGAAATCCTAAGGCTCAAGCTAGGAGCTTGGCCTTTGGAATTGCCTAGTGGACAGTACAAGATGGCCTAGCTGCCCATTACGTAGTTCCAAAGCTTATCCTGTCACCTTGGCCACTGAGACTGCACAATGCGAAGTCTCTCCTAGTATCTCCCCAGGCTGAACTGTGCATTGCACAGTCTCAAGGATTTAGCTTCACCCTTGTTTGATGGGACTGCATAATGCACAATTTTCACAGTCTTCCTCCCTTGCTTGTTGATGAAAAATGCATAATCCCTCATATAGAGTCTGCTTCCATCCAGACACCATCATGTAGCTTAGGGATGTCATCACATAGTACCGAGCTTGGCACCAATATGTTACTGAGAAGCATCAAGTGGAAGTTCATGACCTAGAGTTTTCCAAAACTCAAGCATCATAGTTTTTTGTCTTGCTAGGCTGTTAAGTTGTCTCTACCCTATTTTTTCTTGTATGGGTACAAGTGTAAATTGTAATATTATTTTTGATTATCTTGTAAGTGAAATTCAAAGTGTCAATATTGATGATGTAATGTAATGAATTATTTTGTAAAGAAGTTGAAGAGTCATAAGGGTAGTCCAAAGGTCACAAAGGGGAGTTGAAGAGTCACCCCCTCTTGTTATAAATAGAACCTCATAGCTCATGTAACAGGATTTTGGGATCCAAGATTTTGGTTAGGCTTAGGCTTAGAAGGAGCTTGGGAGTACTGTGAAGAGTCTTGGGTTCTCCGTAGCATAGAGAGAGTATACGTGTTTGGAGGAGCATGTGTTCTTGACTTTAATGTTCCACTATTGGGGCTAATGGTCTGTCAATGGTGTATGCATGAATGAAAATTTCACTTATAATAAAACTCAGAGCTGGAACGCTTTTACACATATGTTGTGAATATAGTAGGACTATTCTTGTTGTATTTGAATTGTATTTTATTTAACTTACACTCACTCTTATGAACTATTTCTTTTTCATTCGTATGAATCTCTTTGAGTGCATGTTGTTGTATTAATCCTTCGCCTTAACTTGTGGACTATTCCGCATGTTAGCTCGTGATGTCATTATGCTTGTGTTTTTTTTTCAAGCCATGTACTATTATAGGATTCCAAGGGGTGCACTTGATTTTCCCTTCGTGTGTTGGAACCTCCATGCATCACACTTGAATTTCCACAGGGTCACACACTTTATCTCACCAAATTTATCGTACTTCACTTTACGTGTTTTCGCAGTCAAGGCATAAAATTACCACCCATTACTGGGACTCCTACTATAAATGATATTAGGTATAGTTGGGAATTCATATCAGGGAGATCCCTTGAATTTTGGCAGGTCCAACACCATTAACATTTCTAGTGTTAGAAGTAGGGCCAAATGACAAGTTGAGACCTTGAAGTGTGTTTTGAATTTCTGCACTCATTTAATGACTTCTTCCCAAATCATAACCCCAACATGTTTTATTGAACACACAAATATGGAAGTGTTGGCGAGAATTATTGATGACTTGTCAAATTTGAAATTCAATGGTAAAGGTGAAACAACCTTATTTGAGCACACCACACATTTTCTTGATTTTTACACAAAGCACAATATCCACTATGAAGATGTTGGTTATAGGTTTTTCATTCTCATGTTCGAAGGGCGAGTACGGTAATGGTGTAATAAATTGCCTAACGATTCCAATCCTTCTTTTGAACACCTTGTCAAAAAGCTATTCCGTGGCTTTGATATGTATGATTGCAAAACTCTGAGCAAGAAAATTCTAAATTTGCAAAAAGTACCTGATGAATATATCTAGGATTTTCACAATCGTTTTATTCATTTCTTCTTTGAATTTCTATAAGATGATGTTGTTAGTCTTTGTAGCATTGGATTTGTTCTAGCTACAAAATTTTATGGAAAGGATAAAATACAAGAGATCTCCAAAACCCATAAATTGTTTCTAGAAATTCTGCCTAAAAAGTGTCTCAATTATATTATTAACCAATTTTTAAATATTTCATAAGCCTAAACTTAGGGAATATGGTTAATTAATCAATATTATTGAGATAAGGCGTGAATCATCTAGAAACTCACAAAAATCGACCCATAAATGATCCTAGCCATTGATTAAGTTTTAATCTTTGTCATTGATGCTCCAATAGTGGATTATGAAATAAAGTCAATGTGGTGATGGAGATCATCTAGTTCAGATACAGAGTTGCCTAGGCAGTTTTATTTTATTAGTAGCAACATCTCAATAGAGAAGATAGAGCTAGAGGATGAGTAGCAAGTGGAAGAGGAGAGCAATTTTCAATTCCCGGAAGAGTCAAAGGAACGAAGGTCGAAATATTCAGAGGACAAGAGTAGGCATTACGCAGAGGGTGACGTAGGAATCATCACATAGAGGCTGGGGAAGCTATTTCAGAGGAAGAAAATAGCTGTGGGGCATAGAAAATTCTCATAATATTATTTCGAGTATTTTCTTGAGATTAGATTGGCAGCTGGGCATCTAATTATTGTATTCAGAATTGCTACTGAACATTAATAATAAAACCCTTATCTGCTACACCAGTTTTCCCAAGTTAGGTTTTTCCACCGAAAAATTTCCAAAAATAACTATGTCAAATTTATTGTGTGTGTGCTAGAATTTCTTAGTTTCTAGTATTTTATAGTGAAAATTGCAACATTGATTTTATTTGTTATTTTCCGTAGCAAATAAACTACATAATTGATTTTTGAGTTAGAAGAATAATTTCTAGTAGTTGTAATAGGTAAAATTTCACATCGTATCAGAGATTAATTAATTATCCAGGAAGCTCAAAAGCATAGAAAGGAATTTCACTATTCAGAGGGAGCAACAAATCAAAATTCCCAGATAAACTGCATAGAGACTAGAACAGGCAGTTCACGTTGCTAGAGAAAAAGTTCAATTTTTTAATTGAAAGGAAGAAGGAAAATATAATTGCCTAGATTAGTGATTTAAACAGTTAGAGGGAGCAGTCACAACTCATTTTTTCATTAAGTAGAATCCTGGTTGGACACAAATATTTTTCATTGTAAGTTGTAGAGAAGAATCCATGTCAAGAGAAAAATAGGAATAACACACTAAATTTTTTCAAGTATACCATGGACAGTAGCAACATTCAGGAGACTTCAAATTTGTCTTCCAGATTGGAAGACTTATTTTCTTTCTTAGCAGGATCAACTTCACAGGGAGTCTGGTATATAGACAATGGAACTTCAACTCACATGAATGGGGTTAGAGAATATTTCTCTAGATACAAAGAGGAGCAGATAGATTTCCAGATTACTATGGGAAACATAATGAAATGTACTCCAATAGGGAGAGGTACCATATATTTTCAAGGGAAGTCAGGAGATAGCACCAATGCTTCAGATGTATTGTATGTGTCAGGATTGGGTATGAACCTGATTTCAGTATCCCAATTATAGGATAAGGGGTATGATATTCACTTTGTGGGGAATAAATTTTATGTCAAACAATCAAGCTAGAAAAAGGTAAGATAGACTAGAGTTCGAAGTAACATATTGTACTAGTTACAAAACAATTTTCCAATGGCACTGATAGGTGGTTATAGTATCACTGGGAAAGAGCTAATGATTATGGCGCAGGAAAATGGGACGTCTACACCATGGAGCACATACGATGCTCAAAGAAACCATAACAGGGGTTCTTGAACTTGGAACTAAACACAATGATGTGTGCAGAGGATGTGTACTTGGGAAGGATGCTAAGGCAACATTTCCAAGAAGTAACAACAAAGCTGATGGCGTGTTAGGACTTATACACAGATATTTGTGGCATGATGTCCACTTGAGCTCTCAATAGTGTTCAATATTTCTTCACCTTTATTGATGATCATTCCAGGGAAACTTGGATCTACTTCTTGAAGACCAAGGATGAGGTCTTCGATCGGTTCAGAGAGTTTAAAGCTCTCGTGGGAGAAGGCGACAGGAAAGAAGATCAATGTGCTTCGCTCAGAGAATGGATAGATCCGTATATCCACAATAGAATGGAGTAGTGGAGAAGAAAAATAGAACCATCATTAGAGCTGAAAAGGCTATGTTATATGACCAGGATCTACCCAAGATTCTGTGGGAAGAAGCATGTAACCTTGTTGTAAATATTCAGAACAAGAATTCTCATAGAGAATTGGGGAAGAAAACGTGAGAAGGAGTCTTCATAGGGAAGAAGCTAGAAGTCAACCACCTCAAAATTTTTGGCAACATTGCTTATTGTCACATGTTAGATTATAAAAGGACCAAACTATATCAGACTACAGAGAAGGGGTTTTTTGTTGGGTACAACGAAACCTCAAAGACATTCAAAATCTACATTCCTAGTATTAGGAAGATAGTAGTAAGGTGAGATGTGAAGTTCATGGAGGATTGAGCTTTCAAGAGGTCTCATGAGATACCTATAGGTGATTAGAATTAGTCAACAAAAGCTCCTTTAGTCCAGTAATAGGGGTAGCCAGTCGGACAAGTAGGGGGACAGTCACAAGCATCAAGTACTATGACTAGTACCTATATTTCCTCAGGTGCAGGAAATATGGGGATTTATCAACAGATGGAGCAACAGAGAAAGGATGAGGAGGAGTTGGAAAAACCTCCCAGGACTAGTGGTCGAGCCAACAAAGAGGTTCATCAAACATCAAGGGATGCAGAGGAGTTTATTAGAACTCATAGGATGAGAAAGAGACAATGCAAACAACTTGATAGGTTCCAAGCATTGGTAGCTGAGGTTGCAGAACCTTCCATCTTTCAGGAGGTCACACAACATGAGGCGTGGATAGATGCCATGGTAGAAACACATAGATCTATCATGACAAATGATCTTTGGGAGGTAGTTCCAAGGCCAGAAGACAACTTAGTTGTAGCTTCGAGGTGGATCTCTAAGATCAAATATGCGGTAGATGAAAGTGTGGAAAAATACAAGTCTAGGTTCATGGAAAAGGGGTATGCACAAAAGGAAGGGATAAATTATGAGGAAACATTATTGCCAGATACACTTCTATCTGATCAACCATATCTCTAGCAGCTCAGATGGGATGGAATATTCACCAGATGGATGTCAAGACAACCTTCTTGAATAGAGTGATAGCGGAGGAAGTGTACATAGAAAAACCAGAGAGATTTGAGACTTAGGAGAGGTGCACACATTTGTGCAAATTGAAGAAGGCTGTATCTGGACCCAAGCAAGCTCCCAGGGCATGGTATGGTAGAATTTAAACCTACTTGCAGTAGATGGGATTCATCAAGGGTGACGCAGATCCCAACCTTTATTATTTGATGGTAGAGGATGAGCCCCTCATTCTAGTTTTGTATGTGGATGATCTATTCTTGATAGGATCATCAGGGCTCATAGAGGATTGCAAGAGGAACATGGAAGCAGAATTTGACATGAAGGATTTGGGGTTGATGCACGATTTCCTAGGATTGAAGGTGTGGCAGAAGGATGGGGAGATATTCCTTGGGAAAGGAAGATACATTATAGATATTTTGAAGAGGTTCAGAATGTAGGATTGTAGACCCATGTCTACACCCATGATTAGAAAATGGAAGAAGATAGATGCATCAGATGATAAGGATGTCGATCCCATCTTGTATAGAAAACTCATTGGGTATCTCATGTATCTAATCAACATTAGGCCAGATATTTTCTTCACAATCAATACCCTTAGCCAATTCATGGTGGGACTGAAAAGGGTACATTGGGCAACAATGAGGCATATTTTGAGGTACATTTGTGGTACCGTCAAGTATGGGTTGAAATATACTCGAGAGGATGACGTCAAAATTTGTTGGTATACATATGCAGATTGGGAAGGAAGTTCAATGGATAGGAAAAGTACCTCTGGGTAATGCTTAAGTGTTGGATCGGGGATGGTTTCTTAGTCTAGTAAGAAGAATAAGTCAGTAGCACTGAGCTCTACAAAAGAAGAGTATATGGCACCCAACACAAATACGTGCAAAGATATAAGGATTCAAAAGCTACTAGTAAGCTTGTTCAAGTAGAGGATGGAGGCGACCAATGTCTATTATGATAATTAGAGTTTCATAAAGCTCTCTGAGAATCTAGTGTTTCATGATAGGTCGAAGCACATTGATATTTGGTGTCACTCCATCAGATATTGTGTACAACGAGGAGCTATCCTGCTACAGTATGTTCCCACAGAAGAGAGGGTTGCAAATATACTCATGAAAGCTCTAGGGAGAGCTAAGTTCGTATATTTCAGAGAAAAAATGGGTATGGTGGAGAAATCATTTCAGTAGCGGGGACAAGCTATTTTATCTTTTTTCAGATGTTGCAGTTGCAGCAAAAACATATGAGATGGAGTTGCAGTGCAGATACAATGTTGGAAGCAGTATAGACAGATGCAACATATATCAGAGTTGCGTAGTAGTTGGTGGGAAGCAACAGTTAGACATCATTAGTGTAACACGAGATGATGCAGAGGTAGAGTGTTGCTATAGGAAGAAACAGTGCAAGCACACATTCCTCGCTAAGAGGGAGTGTTCTTTTTTGGACCATCAAATGTGTTCTACCCACGAAATTTTGTAGAAAGACTAGAATACATGAAATCTCCAAAACCCAGGAATTGTTTTTGGAAATTTCTCCTATAAGTGTCTCAATTAGATTATTAACTAATTTTTAAATATTTCCTAAGTCTACACTTTGGGAATATGGTTAATTAATTAGTATTAATTGAGATAAGGCGTGAATCATCTAGAAACGCACATAGATTGACCCATAAATTATCATAGACATTGATCAAGCTTTAATATTGGTCATTAATGCTCCAACAATGGATTATAAAATAAAGTCAATGTGGTGATGGAGATCATCTAGTGCAGATACTTAGGTGGCCAAGAAGTTCCACTTTCTCAGTAGCAACAACTCAACAAAGAAGATAAGGCTAGAGGGTGAGTAGCAAGTGGAATATGAGAGTAGTAGCTTTATGGGAGGAAGTTTTTAGTTCCTGGAAGAGTCGAAGGAAGGAAGGTCGAAATCTTCAGAGGGACAGCGTAAGAACTGCGTAGAGGGTGATGCAGGTATCATAGGGCATAGGATAGGGAAGTTATTTTGGAGGAAAAAAAATAGTTTTGGGGTGAGAGAAAATTTTCACAATGTTTTTTCTAGTATTTTTTTCAAATTAGATTGCCAGCTGGGCATCTAAATTATTTTACTCAGAATTGTTGCTGAACATTAATAGTAAAACCCTCATCTACTGCACTAGTTTTCCCAAGTTGGGGTTTTCAAGAGACAATTTCCCAAAAATAACTGTGTCAAATTTATTGTGTGTGTGCTATAATTTCTCAGTTTCTAGTATTTATGGTGAAAGTTGTAGCAGTGATTTTATTTGTTATTTTCCATAGAAAATAAATTGTATAATTAATTTTTGAGATAGAGGAATAATTTCCAGTAGCTACAATAGGTAATATTTCACAGATGTTAATTGGTTTTTCTTGGTAGACAGATTCCTATGTCTTGTTCCCATTTCGGATAATCCACACGAGATCGAATCTTTCGAACCTCTCCCAACATACCTCGATATTAGACCTTCTAAATCTGCGATGGATGAGGTTGTTGTTCCAAGTGACCCTCCATCCCATTCTCATTAAGCAACTCCAATTTCGTAGGTTGATGTGGGAGAAGTTTAGAATTCATTTGCCGATCTACCACGATCTTCTCTCACCCCACATACTCAGAATTTAAGTGCAGGTGTGGACTGTGAATCTGATCGTTACGATGAAGTGTTATCTCCTCGTCCTCCATCCTTTGGTTCCTTTTATCCTACAGATTGTGAATTTTTGTGTTCACATGTTTTGAATACTTTTTTTGATGCTCATGAGGATCAAGTTTCAGATGGAGTTACTCTTGAGTAGCCAACTTTCCATATCAATTACGATGAATTTGCAATGAAGGATGATTCTTCTCATTCCACACCTCTCCCTCATTATACTAACATCTTTCATGGTCGTGTCATCCATGTCAAATCTTCTAAAGAACCGATCTCCGATCATTCTCATAAAACATGAGACATAAGTTTTTCATCTAAAGCCAGAGAGGACAAATTTGTTTTCCTTGATCTTTCCAATCTCTCATCTCATCTTTTTAGAAATATAGAGGGTGAAGTTTCTTGTTCTCCATCATCCCCTCATTACATTTCGTCAGATAATGAGGATGCCTCTATCTGTAACCTTGAACTTTCTAATCTTGATTTTCGTGATCTTTTTATTGATTCATTTGATCACGATTTTGATTTTTCCATTGTCAATCTTTCAAATCCACTAGTCTTTGATGATCCATCTTCTGGTGAATTAGAACTTCCCCAAGCTGTCGAGGCACTTCAACCTAAGATGATGGTTATGTTAGGTTATCGTAGTCTTGAAGTCAGTTCCACTTTCGATCAGAAATGTGTTGAATATTTCCAAGCCTCTCATCACTTTGTCACACACATTGAAGATAAATCTATTTTACAATTTTGGCATCCTCCATGTGTATCACATGATCCTATTGCTAAGTCATTGGAGGAGTCATATGTGGTGAGCAAAGTTGCAAAACAAAAATTTTCTTCTTTCTTTATGTTCACCAATTTTCACAGTTTGAAAGTTTGTTCTTACATGTCTTTAGGTTGCAGTGTGTCTACACACCACCATGCACCCACAAAATGTCTCCCATGAACATTTATTTCTTACTTTTCTGCGCGTTCTTTCAAACTTTGAACGTTTTGGTTTTTACTGTCTTATATTTTTTGTTTGTTTTTATGCTTGTGTATATTTCTTGGCATGCATTCCCTCACATACATAGGCCAAAGAATGCACCAGTGGGTGCATTGGAAGCATCATTTCACGTAAGTTTGGCCTATTCTCTATTAGTTTAGGAGTAGGTGTAGTTGTTTGCTTTTCTTGTTTGTTTCTTTGATTTTCTTTCCTTTACTTTCCACTCTATGTCTTTCCTTTTTTTTTCTTTTTATTTTTAATTATAAGATAACTTTCGCATGAGACCATGTTTGGCTTCTTAGACAAGCAGGGTGAAGTCCAAGAGGAAGTTGTACTACTATCAATGCTTGGTTATCTGTCTACTGCTATGTATGTTCGAATTGAATGATTTTCAGGTCTGAAGAACATTGGGATTTGCAGAGGGATTATTTCCAACAATTTTTTTCCATGAGAGCTGACATATGGAAGAAACATGGCCATTTTGATTCTCTCTGCATGAATCTTGCATTTATTTTAGTCAATGATACTCTGATGGAAAATACATTCCTTTCAAAGAATGTCACAGTGAAATCACGATGCTTTCACTTTTAACTAGTACCACCTACTCTAATCGGTCTTCTATTTTTCGGTTAATCCTTGTCAACAAATTTGAGTAGATTAAGGAGGGGAGGAAAAACTTAACACGTATGTTAGAGGTGTATACAAATATACTTCTATGAATTGACAACCTCTTCTTTTATTAATAAGTCGGGATCCCTCTTCTACCCCATGAAATATATAAGTTCCTATGCATAGTTCTTTCAACAAATAAAAATGAAAAATGAAAAATGAAATAAAGGGCGAAAGAAAAGAAAGGTGTCCTACGCAGAGAGGTGAAGTTAGCAACTCTGTTGGGGTATTGTTAAGGCCTACTAGTAGTGGAGAAACACCAGAGATGAAAACTAGGACTCTGACATTTTGTTTTACTTGTGCATTTATATACTCCTCATCCCCAATCGAAACAACTCACTCTGACTTGGCTTGGTATGTGTGTTTTTGATCATTAGAGGAATTTTGAGGTTTAAAATGGGCCTGCTAAGAAAAATGTACAACCAAAATAAAATTTATAAGACCCAATAAGATTAAAGATGATGATGTCAACCATGGGGGATGATTAACCATTTTTGGAGTAAAAAGTAAAAAGATTAAAAAATAATAAAACTACTTTTTCAACTCATATTTTTAACTTATCTCCCTAAGGTTTTACTCAAATTTCGAGTAGGAGTACTCGTTGGATCGAAATTTAATTCATCATCCAAGAAGTACCCATGTTGTGCACTTTCGATGGACCCTACTACACAACAAATGAGAAATACATGAAAAAATGTGATTGCATGTTTTTCATGTATTCATTTTTCCTATAGTAGGGTCAATTGAAAGTATGAAACATGGGTACTCCTTGGATGAGGAATCAAATTTTGCATCCAATGAGTGCTTGCATTCGAAATTTGAGTAAACCCATAGGGAGATAAGTTGATAAGTAGTTTTTTCTTTTTTCGCTCTAAACTTTGATGATGTAATCTTAATATTATCTTTTTATTTCCACTATTATTTTATAATTTCCTTAGGATGCCCATTTTAGACCTCAAAAATCCCCTAATGGAAGATAATGGTAGGGACTATATATTTAACTCAAGCTAAGTGAAGAACCAGTGACAGTCAATGAAATGAACAATACTTCTGGAAGAGTTAGACCTGTTTTGCATGAGACAAGAACCATATAGAGAGCTAGAGTTCTACCAGCGTGTCACCAGTGTTGTAGCGACTACAACCACCCTCCAAAATTTCTCCTATGCTTTGATTTTGGAGCCTTCCTTCCTATCCATAGGAGCTTATCCTACATTGATTTAGGCATTCATGTTATGACTGAGACTTATCTTTTTCATTTGTGCTTGTGTTTTCTTGTTTCCACACTTAACTAATATTTCTAACCCACAAGATAATCTCCCAACTTGGTATTACAACAGTTCTAGGCTTGCCTCTAGAAATTGCGCAATCCTTTAGGGTAAGCAATCTTGATGATTCGAATTGCATAGTTTAGACAAGAATTCAACCTTGAGCTCAGATACTACGCAGTCATGCAAGGCAACCCAACACTAACCCCAAAAACTATGCAATCCCTCACTGAGCTCAGAAATTGCGTAGTGCACTGAGTTGAATAATTGCCCAGTTCCCTAGAATTGTGCAGTCTTTCCCCGTAGTGTATATGGCAAGTTTCCCTAAAAAGGAAAAAAAGAAAAAAAAGAAAAAAAATATAAAACAGAAAAAATAATCCCTACAAAATATAGATATATTATTAGTATCCTGAAGGAGACACTTTGGCTACTTTTAGAAACTTCCATCGAGTGTCTCCTTTTCCTTGATCTTAGGCATGTGCATCATAAACCCTAATTCACTCAAATCTATTTAATCGATGCCTCTAGAGCTCACTTTCACATTCGATCTTGGAGCTCTAGAATTCCTAAGGATATCAAGGAAACTTTGGTGTGGTCGACACCACGTTTCCAGGCGAGTTTCAATTTTGTCATCTTTTGTCATTTTTTCTCACTTTTTGTTGTTTCTCTTGTGCGAGTGCTGTTTTTATTATTTCTATTCATGGTTTCTGGTGTTTCAACTTATTTTGACTTGTAGAAGTGTTGTTATAGGTTTTCATTTTCCTTTCACAAGCGTCACATTAGTTTTTCGGGTTTTCATCGACGGTCGTTGTTGCAGAAACTCTCCTCACATACTTGATTATCCTTCTGTTTGATTAGTTTTCACACATGATCTACACTGATTTACTCATAATTAGTTAGTTTTTGACACAAGCTCACATCATCATTCACTTCTCTTTTTTCAAACTTCCACTAGGCATATCTGCACTTTCCTTGGCCAGATATTGCCTTACCTAGCTGGGTAGTAGGAAATCCTAAGGCTCAATATGAGAGCTTGGCCTTTGGAACTGCATAATGCATAGTACAGGATGGCCCAACTGCGAATTGTGTAGTTCCAGAGCTCAACTTGTCACCTTGGCCGATGAGACTGCACAATTCATAGTCTCTTGTAGTCTCTGCCTAGGCTGAACTGCGTATTGTGTAGTCTCAAGCCTCAGAATTCACCCTTAGATGTTAGGATTGTGCAATGCACAGTTCCTATAGGAAGTCTCCCTTCTCTTTTGATGAAAATTATGCAATCCCTCATATTGGTTGCCCAGTGTGTTGCATGATCATGCTTTGAGGTAGATTTGCAAGAGCTAATGTTTTCTTGCCATGAGTGTCCTTTTTGTCCCACAGGTACCACACTTGTGAAGGACTTCTCTCTAGCAGTCATTGTTACCATGGAACCAAAGAGAGTTGCTTCAAAAGAGACCATTGAAAGAAGTACTGGGGAAGTAGTTGAGAAAACATCAGTAGAATTGCCAGTGTATGCATACACTCAATTTTTATAGAAAAGGTGTCAACACTAACATGGCAGCAAGTTAATGAATTTATTTCAAAAAAGAGCCTTGAGGCATATCTATAGGACTGACAAGTTTGTCTCAATATCTAGCAATCAAAACTACACAAGGTTGCATGCAAATATCCAACCTTCCCACGTGCAGATGTCATCAACTAGATTGTTTCATACATTGATGAGAAGACCATGACATTAAGCAGTTCTAGCTAACAAAAGCTTGCTTCCTTTTGGGTAGAATATTATCAGTGCATGTATCACTTTCCCAAGCCAGTTAAGCTCATGGACTAATTTTTCTATGCCACTAAAAACTATGTGAATACACGAGACATTGTCAAAGAATTGGTGAAAGAGCCATTGAATTTTTGACAGACACCCATCCATTCATATAAGAAAAAGTATCTCAGAACGTCCTACAAACTCTTGGTTATCTTAGCTTGTAGGATCCATGGTCATCTAAGCATGAAGACCTTTCTTGAAGGGTGGGTAGCCTTATTTAACTAGGTTGTGAATGAGGGGAAGTCATTCAACTAGTCATACTTGTTGGCTCAACAGTTGAGAGCCCATGTAACATAGGCCCAAAGTTCTCCCAATGGTGAGCAAGTAGTGTTTTATATGTCTGCATATTTACTAGACGAAATCTGTGCACAACATCAATTTCTTGGCATGAATTGGACATGGATACCATGAGAAACTTCTGTGCATATTTACTGTAGGCTGCTTTCATATTGTTATCATTGAGAAGTAATAGAACAACTAACTGACCACTTCATCATCCTGCTTTACAAGCTCATCTTTAAAGAATATCCACTTTACATGTCACGAGGAGCAATGAAGGTGATAACAAAGATTGTAGATTAGTATGCCTCACCAGGTGGCACCTTCCTTAGAGTGTTCGGTGGAGAGAAGCCTTCACATGTTTTACCAAAGTATGCCACCAACAAGATTTTCATGCAATTGATCCGGTTCTAAATATGAAGATGCAATACATACCTTTTGTAACAGTTGTACACCATGTAGATCAAAATATTGCTCCATCTGACGTATCCAATTTACCGGATCCTTGCCATCAAACTTCCTCATCTTGCTTTTTCTTGATTTTAGGAGCTCACTCTTGAAATGCCTGTAACTATGTACTTTCAGATCTTTAAGCTCTAAAACTATGACCTCTAGTATTCCTCTGTGTCCTCTTTCCAATGCCACCAGTCTGACCCCAATTGGATTCTCCAATGAAGAGTTATGCCAAATCTCCCACGGTGACCTGATTATAGACTAGTTCAGTAGAGCGAACTTGTATGAAGTGCCACGTGTCACTGTTTCAACCTTTGACTCTCCAAAATATATAAATGAAAACTAGAGTCCGTCCTCTTTCTGTACCTTCTTACGAAATTTCAATCCGATGCTCAGAAAGAAAGTTATGATGATTTTCCCTAGGTCACCTGTTTTGAGTGTAGTTCAGGAGTCTGCAAAAAGGCCAACTTATTCAGATCATATCTCCGACAATATCGAGGGAAAAGATCTGAAATTCGGACCCAAAGTTCAGCGTCAATTTTTCAAAGAGTAGAGCAAAGGAAGAGAGAAAAAAAGAGGTTGTAGGAAGAAGAACTGAAGTTGCAAGAAGAATAATAGAAACTGAAGGAAGAACAAGAGCATAGGAGGAGAGAACAAGATGAAAAGAAGAATTAGGAAGAAGAAGAAAGGAAAGGTGAAATGGCAGAAGAAACAGTGCTGATATAGGTTGAAGAGTAGGACAAGAACCAACCAAAAGATGATAATGCAAGGGCACAATAATAATAATAGTGGGCTTCTATGGGGCTCCATAGTAACAATATGGGCACTACATGGGTACATCAATATAATAAGTGGGTTGTACTAATAACAATAAGGGGTTAATCTAGTAGTATAGGGGCCTAACATGTTGATATGATGCAGATCACACCACATGTAATCATTCAATATCCAACACCTCCAGCAGTAGAGATAGCCTCGATTGAGGAATGGGATGTTATTCCTCTTGATGATGATCTAGTAATGGATTTGTATAACCTGTCATTTGATGAGTTCCAAAAGAGGATTGTACAAGCATGGAGAAAGAATTTTCTTGATTATCACACATCACCTGCATTCATTAGATAAAGGGTAATAGTGGCAGACACTAGGAAGAATCCAAATGTTGTTGTTGAAGCCAACTTGGCCTTTGTAGGAGAAATAAGATAAAACATTCAGTAATTGACGTCTGAGAATGAGAAATTGGCACAAAACTTGTAGGCTACCAGGCAAGAGGTAGAACAACTTCGTGTAGAAGCACATAATGTAGTTTTCACACAAGTCTACTTGGAGGAGATGAGAGAAACAATACTTTCCTAAGTATCAACACTTGGAGAAACCATGCAGAACCTCTATGATGGGTTTGTGGCCTTACATAAAGAAGTTTTCCATTGGCATGGCCTATAGCAATAGAGAAAATATTTCGTTAAACCTCTCAAGAACATACAAGCTTCCATTACCTACGTGCAAGAATGGAAAATGCAATACAAAGGGGCACCGCTTGACTTTCTAGGTTTTAACCCCGTACATAAATTACCTGCATACAAATTCTAAAACACAGAAAATAAACAATGCAAGAGAATAACACATAAAACAAATATACACAAAGATTTCCCCTGGATCCCATAACCAGGACTACCAGATTGATTTTTCCTTATGTTCCTTTCAACGTTACAATATATATATATATATATATATATATATATATATATATAATACATGTGATGCATTCCAATACCATGGACGAAAACCATCGCGCCCAACCACTTGTGCGAAACCAATGCACACATCATAGTAGTTTGCCCCACCCAATATAGGGTCCACTTTTTTTTCCTCGGGCCGCCTACCCCGAACCCTGTAGAGGGGGGCATCTGCCCCCCTCAAACCTCTAGGACAGGGGGGGTTTCTATCCCCCCCTGTGACCCCCTCGATGTGCAATCGGTGCAACGAAGGGGGGGCTCTTCCCCCCTGTAACCCCCCAGTTAACTAGGGAGGCTAGTCATGGAAATAATATAACACAACCCAATAGACTTAGTAAAGAAAATAAAGCCACAAGAAGAACTAGAGAGAGTGAGAGTTTGGATGTTGATTAAGAACAAAAAGTGACTCACCTCATTTATTGGTAGCATTCAGGCCTCGTATGTATGGTTGTTCAGTAGTTTGGATGTCTTAGTGAAAACAAACAAGATCCCATTAGTTGGTTCACTCACCAAAGCCAAACCCAGGAACTAAGTTTGGCAGGAGATCAAAGAGTACTTAGAGCAGATGAGATATATTTCCACCAATGAATATTTGGAGTTGAACATATAGAACATGCAAAACTACATCAGTGGTCCTGTCCAAATTAGGAAAATTTTGCTCATGCTTCAGAACGAAGTTGAAACTGGTTCCAAGTCATTATACCCAAATGCCATGAAGGCTAGAATCTGCTTCAAGCTAGTCACCATCACACAATTTAGGGATTTCATTGCACGGTACCGATCTTGGCACCAATATGTTACTAAGAATTATCAAGTAGAAGTTGTTGAGCTAGAGTTTTCCCAAACTCAAGCATCATAGCGTTTTGTCTTGTTACAATGTCAAGTTGCCTCTACCCCATTTTGTCTTATATGGGTACAAGTGTAAATTGTAATATTATTTGTAATTATGTTGTAAGTGAAATTCCAAGTGTCAATATTGGAATATTAAGATTCATGATGTAATGTAATGAATTATTTTGTAAATAAGTTGAAGAGTCATGAGAGTAGTCAAAAGGTAACAAATTGGAGTTGATGAATCACCACTGTCGGGCCATAGAAATGGTATAATTCTTCTTCTTATTTCTTTAAATAATTTTTATGTTTTCAAGGAGTTTACCCTTAATTTATAATGATTTAAGAGAAAAAATATATTGAAATCGAGTTGAAGATAGTATATTTAATTTGAGTCTTTTAGATATTAAAAAGGTTATAATTTGAGTAAATTGTTATGCAGACCAGTCCAATTAAACAATTGTTGTTCTCTCGATATTTTGGAGCAATATTTTGGATCAGCTTATGCCTTATTTGTGGTAGATTAAAGATCGACGCCTAAGCATGATCGAAGAATGAAGTCAAAGGAAACTAATCATTACTATTTGAGGGTCTTATGGTCAAAAGAGAAATCCTGAGAACCTGTCAATTCTCACGATAGCTCCATATTTAGTTTTTTTTAATGTAATATATAAGACAAGTAGTAAAAATATAGAGGAGATTTTTATTATTACACTTTCACTGTATATTGCATACAACAATTTGAATTTGGACTTTCTCAAGGTCATTTTGTACAACTCTTTGAAGTTAATGAATTTGCGCAAGATCTTACCTTAATCCCCCGTATCGAATTTATCTAAGACAATATTTTTGGAGACCGTGGGCCCAATCATTAGAGGTTCTACTGTCTATTATGTATCATTATTAGTTAGTTACTTTTCCACATTTTCATTAGTTGTGTTTCTATTCACTTGCCTTTTCTTTCATGGTAGATAATTGGTTGAATTCTGTATCTTGTAATTCTATTATGCATCTCATGAAATCGTTGATTCGATTGCATTACATAAATGTAAGGTTTGAGTTAATGAAATCCATAAGTTATCTTTGAGAAGTAAGACTTTCAAGAATTCGTGTGATTCATTAGTCTTCCTTATGCATAGGATTTGTTGAAGGATAGATAAAATGGTTGATGAATTGCAATCGTATTATTTCATAGAAATATAATTGTAGGAGTACTTATTTGTTGTTATCATTTGTCTCTGCAACAATTGAATTATGATAATGTTTAATGCAAGTTTTTGTATAGCAACATTGTACACTCTTTCATAATCCAAGAATCTATTCTTGCATAGATTGTGTTGATAGCCTTGAAATAATAGACGAATCCTAGGTTGATAAGATTAATGAAGGTAGGATTAAGTTGATTTTAAGGAGTCATCTTAGTGCCCAACATTTTGGCGTCGTTGCCGGGGAGGTTGTAAAATCATAGGTTGTATCTCTGGGAGGTCGGGTATTGAAGATGGAAGGTAAGAACCTATGCACGCAACAAGTAAAAATCTTGCACCTAACACCCACTTTTGGTTGCTACGATTAGGCTATGTAAGTGTCTATGAGTAAGAAAAAGAATATGAATCAGGTAGTAATAGAATAGAAGCCAGTATCAAAAACCACAAAAATTGAGGGACCAGTGAGCCTTGGGGGAGTGACCTTCATTGACAAAATTATTCGAAAATTTAAATCTCAGGCATCAGTAGGACACCAAACAACATCTAGGAAGGGATCTACCATAATCCCTCAAGCAGTAGAATCACCAATTACGGCTCATGCTGAGATTCACAGAAAAATTAAAGGATTTGAGAAAAGCTTCCAAAGCACATTTATTCAACACTCTAGTCCTTCATAAGAGGGAAATTATTGCAATCTAAAAGAAGGAGAAGGAGAACCAGTGGAGTAGATCCATGATCCTCAAGGTCATGATCTCCTGTGATCTTGATAAAATAGAAATCGCTTGAGATCCCAAACTTAGGCAGCATAGTAAAACCCCCTTGAGAGCCAAGTAGTGTCCGTAAATTCCATACTCAAATAATACCTCCTGATAAGGAAATCCCTAAAAATTACTGGCAGATTTTGACCAGATGGTAACCCAAGGGAAACAAAGCCAAACTTTGACATTGGAATATCCTATTGTCAACCTAGTGGCTAATGCCCCAATGAAGGCTATCCCTTTACAGAATATCCCAACCTTTTATGGGATGACCTTGGAGGATCCAGATGCCTTTTTATTTGAGTTTGATGTGTTGTGCAAAGGTTCTGATTATACCAATGATCTGCAAAAATTGAAACTGTTCCCTTCTAATTTAAAAGGAGCAGCGTTATGATGTTTTATGGGCTTATGACGAGGCACTATAAATTTTTGGGATGCTATGAAAAATATCTTTCTCACCAAATACTAGGATTACGCTCAAACCAAGGACCTAAAGGATGAAATTTTTAAAATGAATGCAAAAGAAAATGAAACCTTAGAAGAATATATTGAGAGATTTCAGTACAACTTACAAAGATCACCTATACTACTTTACCAAATGAAATACTAAAAGTTACTTTAATAAAAGGCATGAAGGATGAATGGATAGAAAAGTTGAATTTGATGGGCCAAGGTGATATATACCAAGAATAATATGATAATATTGTTAAGCTATGTATCAGGTTTTCACGTTGCGGTAGACGAGCTAGATCTGGCATATCGGATCCTCTCACCCGAATCAGTAAGATCACAGGAGGTGGTGTAACACGAAAAAAATTTGGTAATCTTTTAGAATATTTTAAAACTGACATTTTGGGCACACTGACTACATAGTTAGATGTTTTTCAGGTTAGATAGAAGCAAGCCAATGAAGATTGAGCATTGGCCATATTCTATCCACAATTCCAAATGAAACACATTGAAAGGGAATGCCAATTGGACATGGTTTGAACCTGTGCTTTTTGCACTAAAGAACATTCGACAAAACAATGTCTTTCGCTTCCAAGATTAAAAGAGGTATTTAAAGAAGCTGAGGACGAAAAAAAACCTTCATACCTAATGAATCAACATCGAAAATGACAATCACGCTCTTCAGGTATGATGCAATATCCATCCGTATTTTATTCTGGATAGTATATTCCACAATAGAATCTTGGAAATGCATGGTAGGGAAAATCACCCTTCAATCTCACCTGGAAATCCCAATCATATCCTACATCACCATGGCTGAATCAATCTTTTGCTGGTTCAGGATGGCTAAATTCGTAATATCCTACCCCATTATGGTAGAACCCAGTTACCAATTCCTATCCCTCGCAATGGTCGAATACGATTGCACAAAATCCGATATGGCCTCAAACATGGTAGCGCCCTATGAGATTGGTCAATCCACCCATAGGGACTATCCCTCAACCTCAACTGGAATTGAAGGCTCCATTTTGAGTTCCTCCTAATCCTCAAACTCTGGCGTGTCCTCAACTGCTGGATGAGCCAAATATTAACCCCTACAATAGACCTGTCTAGTACATGAAAATTTTTGAAAATCCAGTATATGAAATAAATCCCTTAGGATGTAATGAGCTCTGGTTGAGATCTAGATACATTATTTCTCCTGAAGAAAATCAGAATGATCAAGAACAAGAAGACAATAAATAAGAGCAGATTACAATAAATCCTTTGACTATGGGAAACATAGTCAAGCAGCAGGAATATGAGAAAATCATAACTACTTCCCCTCCATTCCCTGAAAGACTTATGATAACTAAACCAACCATCTACCATGAGTTTGATATTATAGGGGAGTTGAAAAATATATGTATAAAAATTCCACTCTTATAGGCTATATTAGATATCCCAATTTATGCCAAAATGATCAAGGAATTATGTGGGAAAAGCCTGGGAGAAAACTAAAATATCCACCCACAGTTCATGTTGTAGGAACATTATCTACCTTATTTTAGGAAAACAAGTTCGTGTTAAATATGAAGAACTAGGAAGTCTGGTCGTGATTGTCCAAATACAAGGCTACAATTTTACAAACACATTGGTAGACCTGGTAGTAGCTATTAACTTTTTGACCTATAAAACCTGTAATGTCTTGGGTATTACAACTTTAAAACCAACCTTAACCCTGCTAGAATTAGTTGATAGGTCGGTGGTCAAGCCGGAAGGAACTTTACAAGATATTATTGCCTCTTTGGACTCCTGGGAATATCTTGTAGACTTCCTGGTCATCAACCCAAGAAGTAGATTAGATGAAAATTTGTTAATACTAGGAAGACCATGGTTAGCAATGACGGATGCATATATAGGATGTCGAACAATAATTGCGAAAGGAAGCATTGTCAAAAATCTTATTCTGTATCCTCCTACTCAACCCAGCCCACCTACTATAAATCTTTAGTTATGCCCACCAATATATCAAGAAGGAAATCTACGCTCTCCTCTTTCTTTAGATGAAGCTCTAGGACTTAAAAAAGAATTAGAAGATGATGTAATCAATAGCTTCATTAATAAAGCAACTGTTATCAGAAACTCGACATGCCAAATGATAAAACATCTACTTTATAATGATGCACAAGGAGACCCCTTAGAGAATTTAAATGAATAATATTCCCACAACTACAGTCCATAACAACATTCCAATTGAAATAGAACTAGGAAAAACCCTTAATATTAATGCTGATTTGGACAGACATCGGTACTAGAAATTAATTCAGGTTCTTCATAAGTACAAGCTAGATTTTTCCTGGGACTATTCAAACATGAAAGGTCTTAACCTGCAACTATGCACCCATCATATCTATATCGAAAAATATATCTATCCTATTCGGTAGCCCTAGAGGAGGTTGAATCTGCACCTTAGGGATATTTTGAAACAAGAATTGTAGAAATTACCATATGTAAACTTCATATACCCAATTTCAGATAGTGAATGGGTTTCCCCATTAGTAGTCATCCCTAAGAAAAATGGAAAATGCAGAATTTGTGTAGATTATAGGGAACTCAATAAAGCCACCCAAAAAGACCATTTTCCCCTTCCTTTCATAGACCAAGTCCTTGATAATTTAGTTGGGAAGACATTCTTTTATTTTCTATATGGTTTTAGTGGTTTCAGATAGCTCCGAAAGATCAAGATAAAACCACGTTTACCTGCCCATGGGGTACATTCGCATACAAGGTTTTATCCCTTTGACTGTGTAATGCTCCAACGATGTTCCAAAGAGAAATCTTGAGTATCTTTTTTAAATTAATCAATGAGGGAATTGATTTGTATATGGATGATTTCACCCCATTTGGGGATGATTTTGATCAAGCTATGAAAAATTTAGAAAAAGTTCTTGAACAATGTATTGTTACTAGATTGTGTTTAAGCAATGAGAAATGCCATATGATGATGACTAAAGGTGTTGTTTTAGGGCACTATATTTTTGCTACATGGATTTAGGTGGATCTAGCTAAAATTGAGGTAATCCTTAAGTTACCTACACCCCGCACATAAACTGAGGTACGTACTTTTATTAGTTATGCAGGGTACTATCACAGATTTAAAGAACACTTTTCAAAGATAGCTGCACCTTTATATGATTTAACAGGAAACGTCAAATTTGAATGGTATGAAAATTGTGATGTTGCATTCACAGATCTCAAGAAACTCATTTTGACAACACTAGTGTTAAGAGGACCAAACTAGGAGATACCTTTTCACATCTCCTCGGATGCATTAGACACAACCAGAGGTGTTGTTCTTGGACAAGAGGAAGACAAGAAACCTTATGCTATCTATCATATCAACAAAAACCTCACTCCTTCCAAGTTAAACTATACAGTAATAGAAAAATAATTTTTATTTGTTATACATGCTATCAACAAATTTCGACATTATATAACAGGCTATCCATTTTTTTGTATACTTATCACTCTGCTATTAGATACTTAGCTAATAAACCCAATACTGGTGGTCAGGTGACTCGATGGTTATTTTTGTTGCAGGAATTCGATATCAACATTAAGGATCGACCAAGAAAATAAAATTTTGTGGCATATTTCCTATCTCGAGTACTGAAGGTAGATGACTATCAGCTGGTAGATGACCAATTTCCAGACGAACACCTATTTGCAGTAACAACAAAAATACGTGGTACACTGATGTGGAAAATTACTTGGCGGTATGTAAATTTCCAATACATCTGTCATCACGAGAAAGGAAATTGATCATACAATGAAACACATATTTTTCCTGGATCAACGGTTATCTTTTCCACACTAGTTTTGATTTTCAAATCTGAAGGTGCATCAGAGAGGATGAAGTTTATGACATTCTAAGAGGTTGCCATGATGAACCCCACAGAGGACACTTTGTAGACTGCCAGACTAGATATAAAGTTCTTCAAATGGGATATTATTGGCCCACAATATTTAAGGATGCAAAAGGCATGTTCAAGCTTGTGATAGTTGTCAATGGATGGGCCATCGTGGCCAAGCTGACGAAATTCCCTTATAACCACAAGTGGTGGTGGAACCATTTGAAATATGGGCATTGGATTTTGTTAGCCCCTTCAACCCACCATCAAATCAGAAAGTGTATATATTTTTTTGTATGAATTACGTAACTAAATGGGTTTAAGAAGTTGTTTTTCCAAGAGCCACGGAGGAGGCAGTGGTTAATTTCATGTTCAAACTATTTGTACGATACAGATTACCGAGGGAAGTACTAATAGATGGAGGGCCACAATTTAAAAGTAATTAAATTTTGGACACCCTCCAGAACTATCATATTAAGCATAGAGTTACTTATCCATATCACCCCTAGGATAATGGACAAGTGGAAAGCACTAACAAGGTCTCTCAGGCAACTCTAACCAAAACCATATCAGCAAATCGTCGAAATTGGGCAGCCAAGATTCTAGAAGCCCTATGCGCTTATTCAAAAACATGGAAGAACACTACTGGTCACTTGTCATATCACGTTTTCTTCGTCAAAGAACCAATTTTTGCAATATAATTCGAATTAAAAACTCTTAAGATTGCAAGGGAAATTGGAATAGATTTGATAGAAGCATAAACCCAACGCCTACAAAAACTTAATGAGTTCGATGAAGCACGTCTATTTTTTGTCAAACAAACTACTATTACAGAAACAAAGAGCTAAATGGCATGATCGACTGATTAGAAAAAATCATTCCAAAAAGGCTATTGGGTGTTGCTATATGATTCCAAGTTTCATGATTTTCCAAGGAAATCACAGACAAGGTGGCTCGGGCCATATGGTACCACAACTCTAAACACTATCGATAGATTTGGTACCACTTACAACATAATTACAACTTATTAGTCACCACTGTTTAATCAAATTGATAGTCAGTAGGGAATTGGCATTGTCACAATTAAGCTAGGACACTTTTTTGGGACTCAATGACCTGCCATCTGTGGAAGAAATGTGTGAGGAAGAAAATACTAAGCCTGATATGGAAAACATTCAGCCAGACACTGAAAACACTCCCCTTGAACTAGTAAAAAATCAACCAATAGAGGAAAGTGATAGTCAAACCCCAGTTTTTCTGAATTTAACTAGAACTGAGAAGAGGGTAGCCTCTGTCCTAGTTCCTTTTCCTACTAAGCATAGATGGTTTGAAAGATTGGCCAGGGAAAAGTAGCCTATATGGTCTGTTGAGAATGCATCAGAGAATGAGTTGTCTCAAGAATCCCCTATGGAGCAATAGGTTAACTCATCTCGAATTTGTGAAGAGGAAATAACCCAGGTCTTGGAAAATATGGGAACCCTCTTTTCTTCTGAAGGGAATGAATACTGTTTTGAGAATACATCTGAACAAACTGCTAATTTTTCAACCTATACCCCTAATTCTAATAATACCGAAATATTTCCATCTTCACCAAGCATGTGTAGCTAGGAACATTCAGAAAAATCGTCTGAAACTATGAAATAACCAAACTTTTCTAGAGAAGGGACCATTCCATTGACCCCTGATAATCAGAATTCTGAAGATAACGCAAATGCTATAGCCTTGATTGATGAAAATTATGAAGAATTTGAAGTACCTCCTATTAACAAAAATGTCATTATTGTTCCATATTTATCTACAACACCAATTTTAGAACCTACTGAAGGGTTGAAAGGAAGTAATAGGTAGATAATCAAATTGTTGAAGCAAGAAAATAAAAAACTACGAAAACGGATAGAGGAGATCATAAAATGACGTAGAAACTCTAGAGGGTAGAAAGAAAATACAAACTGTGACAATTGGACTCTAAAGTGAGAATTTCCTGAACCATGCAGAAACTCTAACTAAGGGAACTCCCATTAATCATGCAGAAACTCAGACTTAGGGAAATCCCATTAATCATGCAGAAAATCAGACTGAAGGAATTCCTATCAACCATGCCAAAGTTCAAACTAAGGATATTTCCATTAACTCTATGGAAATTAAAATAGATATTAACTCTTCTGTGGTTACATTTGAAGTAGCAAGTTAGACAGACCTATTGATGACTATTAACAGGGCTACACAAACTGAAGTAGTGCTTCCTTATTCTCACTTGATCAAGGATACCACTATCCAAGTATTAAACAGGGAATTGGAAAGGCATAAACAATTTTTGACACAATACTGAGAGAAAGTGATACCTCGGGTAGAACAACGAGAGTTGCACAAAAGTACAAAGCACTGGCTGCTACTGAAGGTGAAACCCATGCCAAACTTAGAATGGAGAAAAATAAAATAGAGAAATTATGAGGACAACTCCAAAAATCTCTACAACAAACCAAGGAAATATGCTCTGTGTACTCTGATGCATTGTCTTGTAGATCTCCAGCTAAAAACTATGCCCTATTTCTACTTGAACGATATTTATTACTGAAAGTAGAAGGCCATACAATTTGGCCAACCTTTTGAGTTCACTACTATTTCTGATTTTATTAAGTGTTTTTGAGAGCAAGAGGATAATGTCAGGTATTTCTTATGTGAACTTTACATGCATAGCTATTTTATGGAAGAACAAAGGGATGGGAACCCTAGTCCTTTCATTGGGGATGTACAATTCCAAGCTTTCATATCCTTTGCCAGGAATCAAATCAAATGGTATAAGGCCTATCACATATTCCAAATAAGAGAGAATGGTTTAGAACTTTGGGTTAGAGGAGAACCTAATAGTCCACTGCAAACTTTTATACAACATAAAAGACTCAAGGAACGACCTGGGGTTGATTCTTCTTTAGCCCCCATGCATAAATATGTTCTTATAGCAGGCTTGGAGTATTTCGAAGACATTAAAGAGGAATCCCTTCAGGAAGCACAACAATGATGGAAGGCATCTCCTAATGAGGTAAAAAGCATAGAGCCTTTTAATTACAAAAATTTTCAGGCAACAACTAATCGGATGCAACATTATAGTCATATAGTCATGTCTAAGGGACCCACTTGGATTGGGTGTCAGTATGGATTCCTTGTTATCTAGTAGCCTCCAAATGGTTACAATGTTGAATATGAATTTTCTAAAAGAGAAGAAAATGAAGCTTTCAAGGTTCTTCAGAACAAGAATGGATTTCAGAAGTATGGTGAACATTCTTACCCAACTTATTCTTTGACCTTGCTACACGTTAATCATGTTTTTGCATGAGGAAATGCAATAAGGTAAGCTGTGGGGTAATGTTGGGCCATGGAAATGGTATAATTCTTCTTCTTATTTATTTAAATAATTGTTATGTTTTCAAGAAGTCTACCCTTAATTTGTAATGATTTAAGAGGAAAAGGATAATGAAAGTGAGTTGAAGATAATATAGCTATTTTGAGTCTTTCAGATATTAAAAAGGTTATAATTTGAGTAAATTGTTATGTAGATTAGTCCAATTGAACGATTGTTGTTCCTTCAGAATATTGGAGCAAGATTTTGGATCAGTTGATGCCTTATTTGTGGAAAATTATAGCTTGAAACCTGAGCATGATCGAAGAGTGAAGTCAAAGGAAACTGATCACTACTATTCGAGGGTCTTATGGTTAAAAGAAAAATCCTGAGAATCTGTCAATTCTTAGGATAACTCCATATTTAGTATTTTTTAATGTAATATATAAGACAACAAGTGAAAAGACAGAGGAGCTTTTTATTATTACACTTTCACTGTATATTACATACAACAATATGAATTTGAACTTTCTCAAGGTCATTTTGTAAATCTATTTGAAGTTAATGAATTTGCGCAAGATCTTACCTTAATCCTCCTTATCGAATTTATCTAAGAAAATAATTATGGAGATCGTGGACCCAGTCACCGAAGGTTCTACTGTATGTTATGTATCATTATTAGTTAGTTACTTTTCCACATTTGCATTAGTTGTGTTTCTATTCACTTGCCTTTTCTTTCGTGGTAGATAATCGGTTGAATTCTATATCTTGTAATTCTGTTATGCATCTCCTGAAATCATTTATTGGATTGCATTACATAAATGTAAGGTTTGATTTTATGAATTCAATAAGTTAGCTTTGAGAAGTAATACTTTCAAGCATTCTTGTGATTTATTAGTCTTCCTTATGCGTAGGATTTGTTGAAGGATAGATAAAATGGTTGATGAATTAAAATAGGCTTCTTTCATAGTACTGTAATTGTAGAGTAATTATTTGCTCTTATCATTTGTATCTACAATGATTGAATTAGGATAATGTTTAATACAACATTTTATGTAGCAACCATTATACACTCTTTCATAATCTAAGAATCTATTCTTGCATAGATTGTGTCAATAGCCTTGAAATAAGAGACAAATCCCAGGTTGATAAGATTAATCAAGTTAGGATTAAGTTGATCTTAAGGAGTCGTCTTAGTGCCCAACAAACACCACTTGTTATAAATAAAACCTCATAATTCATGTAACGGGATTTTTGGAGCCAATATTTTGGCTAGGCTTAGGTTTTTAAGGAGATTGGGAGTACTTTAAAGAGCCTTGACTTCTCCGTAACATTGAGTGAGTATATGTCTTTGGAGGAGCAGGTGTCCTTGACTTTAATGTTCCACTATTGGGGCTAGAGGTCCGTCAATGGTGTATGTATGAATGGAATTTTCACTTATAATAAAACTCAGAGCCGACATGATTTCATGCATATGTTGTGAATATAGTAGCACTATTCTTGTTGTATTTGAAATATATGTTATTTAACTTACTCTTATGATTATGAACTATTTCATTTGCATTTGTAAAAATCTTGTTGAATGCGTGTTGTTGTATTAATTTGTCACCTTAACTTGTGGACTATTCTGCATATTAGCTCGTGAATTACATTATGCTTGTGTGTTCCTTTCAAGATGTGGAGTATTACAAGCTTCGAAGGGGTGCACTTCGTTATCCTTTCACGTGTTGTAACCTTCATGCATCACACTTTATTTCCACAGGTTCACACACTTTCTCTCACCAAAGTTACTGTACTTCAATCTCTGCATTTTCGCTGTCAATATAGAACATTACCAACCACTACTGGTACTCCTACTCCAAATGGTGTGATGTCTAGTTGGTAATTCATATTTGGGATATCCCCTGAATTTTGGCATGTCCAACACCATCAACAAGTCTCCAAGTTAGTTTAAGCCCTAAAAGGTGCTAAGTTGATAATATGGAAATTGATGAATATAGTCTTACAATACCTCAATTTTCTATGTTGAATATAATGAGTTCTCTAGTAAGAGAATTCATCCATCAAAGGGCACACATTTATTTTGAACCCTCCTTGATATGGTATATAAGAGATGATAAAGGAAATTCAAGTGATCTACTTCTCATATAAATATTGACAATTAGCCAGAATTGGATTGGAAATGAAGAAGTAGATGCCACACTTCTTCATATAAGAGATATCATAAATGATACCCCATTTCGAATTTATTAACTATGGAAGAACACAAATATTTCAAGGAAAGAGTCAATGACGAGTCACAATGCTTTACAAAACATATTAAAAACCATGCCAAACTAACAACATATTGTTACCAACTATAATTGTTGAAATCGATAAAGACGTAAGTTTTTCTATAGCCAACAAGTCTAAAGAAACATGTTTCAATATTGAAATTGATGAAACAATTATTCTTGTTGATTTTACACCTCAATTTCCCGACCACTCCGTTAAAATAACTGAGCCCCCACCAGTTGCTTGACTAACCCAAGTAATCTAACTCAAGAATCCCCAAAGAAAAAAATTGGATCGACTTACATTCCCCTCTATGAGTGAAATGAGGATCGAAAGAGACAATAGTTCACCTATGAAAAGTTTTGGCATGTTAATGACATAGATAATGAAGACAAAAAAATGGAACAATTCACTAGAGATAGACAAAAGAAAGCTCTTACATCGTTATGAACTTCAAAATTCAGAATAAAGCAAAAGCTAATATTTAAAGTCACTTTCTCAACATTTTCAAACCTTAAGATATTTATTATTTTTATTCTAGACACCTTTAATAAATCAAACAAAACCTGGGAGAATCAGTGTGTGACTATGAAAAAAGATTCAAGGATGTACTAAGTCAAATCCCATACAATATCAATGAAGCACTTTTGGTTCAATGCTATGTCACTTTATTTTTATAAATCATTTACATACCAATATGAATTGATGAGATTAATTCATGTGAAGAAGCATTGAAAAGGAAATAACACATAAAAATTGATCATGATTTTCCATCGAAGTCCTCATCGAAAAGCGAGAGACAAGAAGAAAAGTTTGAGCAACTTCAACAAACTTTAAAAAATATTTCACTTCAATGGAAAAAAGTATGGTGCAAAATTTGTATGAATAAAGGTAATTCTAAGTATATTTGTAAATTTGCTAATACCTTTGACCAAGACGTTCATCAGATGTAGCTTAACTTATCTATGAGATTTGTTAGATGCAAACCAATCACATCACATGGGATTTTCCTTATAATCTCAAAAAATAAATCCAAAATGGTGTTCCATATGTGAGGAAGTGACTCACTTTACTTAGGAATTATAGTTGAATAGTAGAAATAAACCAACTTATCATGCAATATATCAGATGCAATTGACTAATCATTTCATGGATCCCAATATGCAAGAAGGTAGAGGAAATCAATATCAAGGAAATGGCTACCAAGGTTGGGGCAACTATCAAGGAGAACGCGGTTTTATCGGGTATCAACAAAGTTGAGGTTGAGGTTAAGGTAAAGCCTATTGTTTTACATGTTGGTAGGAGGGCCATATAGTCATTAGAAGAAATTTCAACCTAAAAGTTCCCATGAAATTTTCATGTCATAATATGTAAACCAATAAAAATCGTTTAAATTTAAAAAGAAGTACATGTAAATATTTTGGAAGAAAAGGAATAAAAAATGTTTTCTTTTTACTTGTATTTTTAGCTTATCTCCTTATAGGTTTACTCAAATTTCAAATGTACACACTCGTTGGATGCAAAATTAAAATCTACATCCAACGAGTACCCATTATGCATACTTTTGAGAAGACCCACATTGATAAAAAATAAAGATCATTAAAAAAGACAAAAATACAATTTAAAAAAGTAGTTTTATTCCTTTCCCTTCAAAATTCATAACTCTTATTTTATTGGTTTTTCTTAGGAGGAAAATTTTAGGTTGGAATTTCCTTTAATTCCCAAACTAACCATTAAAATATAGAAATAACTTCCAATATTATAATATACGTGGGTTGGAATATCACTCATAGATGATTTCCATAAAATTTTAGAAAAAGTAATCAATAAAAAGGTTGTATACATATTATGTTTGGTGTGAGAACATGAAGTAGAGAATTAAAAGAATATTCATACTATCACTAGCTCTAGGGTAGGAAATGAAAATCCACCTCGTAGGGAACATATATCTTGGGAAGGACAAGTTACTACTTCATATATAAATCCTAAGTACCTGTTGTCACTATGACAAACACCCTCCAAAATTTTACCTACACTTGAAATTTGGAGCATACTGTGGATCTTGTGATCAATCATTTTGTGGTAACTTCTTGATCGATTGAAGTCACTTGATCACAGATGCTCAGTTTGCAAAAAATTAATGAATATATTCTTTTATGAAGTTTTGAATATGCATATCACAGTCCATCAAGACAGTGCCTGTGTAAGGTTTAACCCATGTTGATAGTTAGAGCGCACCGTCATTGACGGTCTCTCAATTTTGGATGCATTTGTGATTCTATTTTGGTGAGTTTTCAAACAGTCTCTTTTTTGCACCTTCGCTTTCGCAAGTTTCTTTTTCATGTTTTAGACTATCACTTTTTTTTGTTCACACATTGCAAGTGTCGTTCACACTTTT
>APFE030535542.1:0-12700 GCA_000404065.3 Pinus taeda | reverse complement strand
TTGTATTTTATTAAAATAATTAATATTTTTAATGGGGTTCCTAAGTCTAAACTTAGGAAAATTAAAATATTAATGGGTATTAATCAAAATATGGGTGAGAATGATCTAGAAGACGGATCAAGTCATGTTTTAATCTTAGCAGTTGATTAGAGAATTAATCTCGGTCGTTGAAGTCCCAATAGGAAAAGTATAAGAAGGAGGCTTGTGGTTCATTTAAAAACACAGAGAAATTGAGGAAATCGATTTTCTAAGATGAGAAGTTCTTAGGAGGAAAATCGATTGCGGAGATCTTGCAAAAGAGGGGCAATGAGAATCTGGGAGAAGGACTTTTTGGAGAACATTGATAGAGAGGCGGAGAGAGCTTGCAGAGAGGCAGCGCAAAAGTCGGGAGAGCTGACGCAGAAAAGTTGCCTATCATGCAAAATCCAGAACTGTCGAAACAACCAAAATTTTCAGGAACTGCCAAAACTGCCGGGAGAGCTGATGTAGAGGCAGTGCAGTAGCCGGGAGAGCCAACGCAGAAAATTTTCCTATCACATAGAATCCATAACTGCTAGAATAGCCAAGAGAGCTGACACAGAGGGAAGAGAAGGTGAAACAAGGCTGACGCAAAGCAAGCGAAAAAATAGTCGGGTTAGCCAGTCTTGTGCCGGATCAGCCGGAATTCTGCCGGGTGAAGTGAGGTAAAACTCACTCAAATTTTCCACCAGTATTTCCTCTGTAAAGGATTGCTAGATGAGCATCCTAGATTTGTATTCAGATATTTTTCCTGCATAATAATAAACCCTCAGAATTGCTGCACCGGTTTTCCCGCATTGGGTTTTTCCAGGGACTATTGTGTCCAAAAATAAGTGTGTCCTACGTATCTTGTTCTTTGTTTCATATAATCCAATTTAAGTAGTGTAGGTTGCAGAAGTAATTTTCTTCAATATTCAGAAGAATAACTTGATAATGTATTAAAATCAAGTAGGTGAAGTAGATTCAAATTTGTTGTAGCAGGGGTTCTTTGAGGATTAGGAATTTTCACATTGTATCAGAGCATTGATTTTGAAACAGGAAGAGCATATCAAGTGTTGAACAATGAGGCCGAAAGTTGCACTTGGCAGCAATTCAAATCCCCTTGAAGGGATTGCGCAGTCCTTTCTAGGAAACAGATCTGAGGAAATATATCTCTGAGTGAGACCAATGTTGCATGAAGCGGGGACATTTTTTGGAAGCGGGGATGCGGAAGCGTCATTTTCCAAAAATCTAGGAAGCGAAGCATCTGCGGAAGCGTCTGCTATATATATATATATTTATATTTTTTTGCATTTATACTCAAAACAAACGTCCCAAATACCAAATTAGTTGTAGAAAACATGAAAACATGCATATTTTTTTTGCATAAATCAAGACAGATATAACATCCATTGTACATTAATGATTAATTATTCGAGCATCAACCATATAGAATCTAAATTCTTCTCCTCTTGTCTAGCCTTTGCCTCTACCTCAATTGTCTAGGGATATTAGTCAACATTGCCCAATTTTGATCAAACTACCTAATTCAAGACTTAAAATATGGTAGAAAAAGCTTAACATGCTTGATCGATGATTTTGACTTGATTGAAAGGTAATTTTTTGCTAAGGGCGTGCCGCATGACAAAGGAGTTCAGTAATTAACACCACCAACACTAGGGTACATATAGGGCTTGGTGCTCTTGATTAAATGCTAATCGCATACCTTCATACTTGATATAATCTAATGAAATGCCACAATCCCATTGATCTTGAATTCCTGAAAACTGTTCAGTCTGCTGAATTTTGAATAGGATATGAAATTCTATTTTCTCCATATGAAGTCCAATGAGGCTAGAACCACTCTCAAACATCCCGAGTCATTTCATGGTAATGTTAAAAATTTAAGTAAAAGGATGAAAATGAAAAACAAAGGAGAATGTAACTTTTACTTTAAGAATTTAACATTACCATGAGGGAGCATCTACTATATTTATATTTTTTTTGCCTTCATTCCTCACCCTAACCCAAGGTGGACCCACCCCCAACAAGCAAACTCACCCAAAATTAAAAAAAAAAATTGAAAAAAGAAAAACGATTTTCTAAATAGCGTGAAGCTTTTCCGGAATTGTATGGAAGCGCCACGCTTCCGACGCCTGAAGCATCGTACGAAGCACGCTTGGAAGGTTTGGAAGCGGCGCTTCCATACCACGCTTCCGAATTTCCAGGAAGCGGCAAAAATTTCGAAAGCGCGCTTCCGTACGGGACGCGCTTCGAGGCTTAGAACCGGGGGGGTTGCTTCGTGCAACATTGAGTGAGACGATAGAGGTACAATTTCCAGTTCGTGAAAGTTCGCAGAGGTGGAGAGAGCGACGTAGAGCCTCAGCGCAATGCTTGAAGGGCACCGTTTCTGTCGGGGTAGAAATCCGCTAGAAAAGAACGAAGAAATGTAGAAGGGGAATTTTCTCCTCAGAGAACTTTCCACCAAAAAGTTCGAATTTCTCACTTGCTGAGCAACTGAGCAGCGTTAAGCAGTGACTAGAGGAATCAGTTCAACAGTTGGGTGAGATGGCATCGCATGGGCTTAGCGATTAGGACAGGTTGGAAGGTGCTTCCAACTATGTCATATGGAAGACCAAAATCTTAGCTATTCTGGAGGAATATGAGCTTGAAGCCTATGTCAAAAGTGTTGTAGTTGTTCCTGCTGACAACGATCAAAGGAAGAAGTACAAGGCTGATCAAGGGAAGGCGAAGAGGCTCATTCTCGATGGAGTTCAAGATCACGTGGTCTCACACTTGTAGGGCAAGGATACAGCCCGAGAGATGTGGGAAGCCTTGTCTTCACTGTATGAAGACTCTTCTGAACAACGAAAGATGTACCTAGAACAGAAGTTGAAGCGGACTTTGATGCAAAAGGGAGAAGGGATTAACTCCTATCTTCAACGTCCTCAGGATACCAAAGACAAGCTTCTTGCGGGTCCACTCCTCAGTCAACTGCGATGGTGAGGATAGCCTTGAATGGAGTCTTGAATGAATAGCAAGTCTTCGTCCAAAGCATATTGGGCAGTGAAAGACTACCTTAATTAGAGGAGATGTGGGCAGCTCTTCAACAAGAAGAATTAAGGAGGGACCTAGTCAAGGTCAACCTCAATGGCAGTAGTCGGAGTGGCATGAAGAGGAAGGAGGAGGAGGAGAACACAGCTCTATCATCAAAGGGACAACAGAAGTAGAAACGGAAGGAGGACATTTCGAAGGTGAAATGTTTCAGTTGTGGCAAGATGGGCCACTATGCATTCCAGTGTCCTTTGAAGGAAAAGGATAAGGATGAGAAACATGATCTTAAGGCTTCTCCAGCAAATATTGATGAAGATGAGTTTGCCATGAGTTCCCAGCATCTCCAGGAGGGAGATGGGGTGATATTGAACTATAGTCGGGAGAACTATATGTGGGTAAGATCCTTGAGGAGTCCACCTCTTGGATCAATTTGTTGCTATGGGAGCCTAAGATTCAGCAGTAGCGAGATGGACTTAGTGTCAGATGATGCAATGGATTGTTTAGAGGTCAGATGCAGTAGTCGGAGACCAGAGACTAATCAGCGCAGAGCAAAGTTACAGCAGTGTAGAAGTCGGTAGCAACGCAAAAGATTCAGATGGTCAGCGACTAGTAGCATTCAGATTCCAACATTCAAGGTATTATGTTGAACATAGTTAAGTTCAATTAATTTTGGATGTTTTTCAGTTGCTTCTCTCAACAACTGAGTCGTAGTACAAATGCAGTGTTAGCAGTCACAATGCTAGCAGCATAGCAGATGCAGCATTTAAGAGGGAGTTGTATTACAGTTCCAGCAGTGGTAGTGGGAGTGTCATGGGCAGCAACAACACGGTGTTGGTGGCAGCGATAGTGCGGAAAGGAGGTGCTTCAGAGACGGAGCAACATGCAGTTGGACATTGTTGCTAGAGCACTTTCCTTGCTAAGAGGGAGTGTTAGTTTTCGGTAGCATCATATGTGCACTAGCCATGAAAATTGGTGGAGAGGCTAAAACACATGAGTTATAAAGAATTTAGAAACTATTTGGTGAAATTCTACTCGGATTGTATTTTATTAAAATAATTAATATTTTTAATGGGGTTCCTAAGTCTAAACTTAGGAAAATTAAAATATTAATGGGTATTAATCAAAATATGGGTGAGAATAATCTAAATGGTGGATTAAGTCATGTTTTAATCTTAGCCATTGATTAGAGACTTAATCTCGGCCGTTGAAGTCTCAACATGAAGAGTATAAGAAGGACGCTTGGGGTTCATTTAGAAACACATAGAGAGATTGAGGAAATCGATTTTCAGAGGTGAGAAGTTCTTAGGAGGAAAATCGATTTGGGATATCTTGCAGCAGAGGGGCAGTGAGAATCTGGGAGAAGGAATTTCCGGAGAATACTGACAGAGAGGCGAAGAGAGCTTGCAGAGAGGTAGTGCAGAAGCCGGGAGAGCTGACACAGAAAAGTTGCCTATCACGCAGAATCCAGAACTGTCGAAATAGCTGAAACTGTCAGGAGAGATGACACAGAGGCAACGTAGTAGCCAGGAGAGCTGACGTAGAAAAGTTGCCTGTCACGCAAAATCCAGAACTACTGGAATAGCCGGAACTGCCTAAACTGTCAGGACAGCCAGGAGAGTTGACACAAAGGGCAGAGAAGGTGATGCAGAGCCATCGTAGAAATAGTCGGGGTTAGCTAGTCTTGTGCCCGATCAGCCAAAATTCTGCCGAGTGAAGTGAAGTAAAACTAACTCAAATTTTCCGCCAGTATTTTCTCTGTAAAGGATTGCTAGATGAGAATCCTAGATTTGTATTCAGATATTTCTCCTGCATAATAATAAACCCTCAGAACTACTGCACCAGTTTTCCCGCATTGGGTTTTTCCGGGGACTATTGTGTCCAAAAGTAAGTGTCCTATGTATCTTGTTCTTTTCTCTGTTTCCTTGTTTCATGTAATCAAATTTAAGTAGTGTAGGTTGCAGAAGTAACTTGCTTCAGTATTCAGAAGAATAACTTGATAATGTATTAAAATCAAGTAGGTGAAGTAGATTCAGATTTGCTGCAATAGGGATTCCTTGAGGATTAGGAATTTTTACAATCCTTAAACCACCACCTTATGCGAACATTTCAGAGAGCACATTCAACCTAGTGCTGCCATGCATTTTTGCACATTTTGTATTACAACTCTCTTCTTGGACTTGTACATACCTCTTTGGATTAAGAGGGGGATGTTGGACACCTAATCCTCTAAGGGTTGGTGTGGAATGTAAACAGTCAAAGGGAGTCCAAGAGATCACTTGGTATATGGAAACCAAGGGTCATCAGAATGTATTATAAAAATATATCATGTGAATAATAGACGCAATTGAATGCTTATCCTTCATATTTTGTCCCTACCATTATTGTGTTTAACAATAATATTAAAACCCTCGGTTGCTTCACCGGTTTTCCCGAGTTGGGTTTTTCTCGGTTGTATTTGTGTGTGTGTGTGTGTGCATCTATTCTTCCAACATTTTTATTTCTTCCGCAATATTTGTTTTGTGAAGGTTGTAGTGTATTTGTTTCAATATTCGTTGTAGCACACAACAAAATATTTTGTTTAATTAATTAAAAAATAGAAGAAATAAGATTAGCTTTTGCAATAGGATTCGGATTTAGCCATGTTTTCACATGGTATTAGGGTGCAGATAAAAGCCGGGGAGCTCAGTTGCAGAAGGGAATAGGAATTTTGTAGCTCTGCAATCCCTTGACCAAGAAAATTTTATTTCTCTGTGAATCGAAAAAGAATAAATTTTCCATATCAAATACTACCAGAGGCTGAGATAGAAGTAGTAATTACCTTGTATAGCAGATATTCAGCTAGGATGCAATTATTTTGCAGCAGTTTGCTGGTGCAAAATGGCATTAAGAGGAAGGAAGAGCACACACTAAGGGAATTCTTTCCTCAGAGAACTTATAGTCCAATAGTTCGATTTCTCACTACAGAGCAGCAGTAGTTGGGAGCAGATTTGCCCACTCCAACAAGGAGTGCGTAGAGCCAGTCAGCAGTTGCGCAAAGGAGAAGAGGAGGAGTTCGAATTTTTGCAGAGATGGCATCAACAGGGCTAAGAGATCGGGATCGGTTGGACAGAGCCTCCAACTATGTGATTTGGAAGGCAAGAATTTCCTGTCTTCTAGATGAATATGATCTCAAGGCCTACATTGATAACGTGGTAGCTATTCCCCAGGATCCAGATCAGAAGAAGACCTACAAGAAGGAGATGACAAAAGAGAAGAGGTTGATTCTCGATGGGGTTCGAGATCATGTGGTGTCTCACATAGCTGGAAAAGATATTGCCAAGGAGATGTAGGAAGCTCTTGCTATGCTATACCAAGGATCTTCCGAGCAATGCAAGATGTATCTTGAGGAGAACCTGAGATGTACCAGGATGCAAAAAGGGGAGCACATAGACCCTTTCCTCACTAGGCTTCAGGATGTCTGAGACTCGCTGTCTGCAGTAGGATCAGCACCCCAACCTATAGAATTGGTGCAGTTAGCTCTGAACAATGTTTCCGAAGGCTGGCAAGTATTCGTCCAGAGTGTTCTGGGCAGAGACAAGTTGTCAGAGTGGGTTGATCTACAGTAGGAGGAGATGGGGCGAGATTTGGTGAAGAGTACCATCGGTGGCAGTAGCAGTAGCAGTGGGATGAATTAAGTGAAGGAAGAAGAGAATGTGACCCTCGCATCAAAGGGGCAACAAGAGCAGTGAAGGAAGAAGGACCTTTCAAAGGTCAAATGCTTTAGATGTGGTGAACTTGGTCACTACAACGCTCAATGTCATCTCAGAAAGAAGGACAAAGAGGAGGTCCACCTCATGGATTCTTGAGGAGCTCCACCTCATGAATCAATACCTTGCTATGGAAGCCCATAACACGCAGTAGCAGGATGGACTAGGTAGTTGGTGCAATCAGATGCCAGAGTGATAGATGCAGTAGCTAGTAGCAGTCTGAGACTAAGTAATGCAGAACAGAGTTGACAGTATTGCAGTTGGCACAGTGCAAAGTCAACAACAACGCAGAGGCTTCAGTGACAACGCAGAGTCTAGCAGCAGTTAGGACTCTGGTGACAAATACATCACACTAACCACAGTTGGTTGTGTGTTGGATATTTCTCAGTTGAAGATGTTGCGGTTGCAGTAGCAGCGGATGAGAGAGAGTTACAGTGCAGATGCAATAGTTGACAGCAGTTCAGCAAGGTCAGCGGTAGCACAAATGCAGCTCATTTCAGAGTTGTGCAATTGTGATGAGCAGAGCAGCCATACATCAGCAGCGTGACAGAAGGTGGTGCAGAGACAGGGTGTTA
This sequence comes from Pinus taeda, assembly GCA_000404065.3. Taxonomy (NCBI): domain Eukaryota; kingdom Viridiplantae; phylum Streptophyta; class Pinopsida; order Pinales; family Pinaceae; genus Pinus; species Pinus taeda. Next base: position 5,328 of record APFE030535542.1, on the reverse strand, counting down.
CTTCAGTGGGTTGTAGCGCCATAACACATTCCTCACTAAGAGGGAGTGTTAGTTTTTGTAGCATCGGATGTGTTCTAGCCTTGAAATTTTTTAGAGAGTCTAGAATACATGAGATTTCCAAAACCTAGAAATCGTTTCTGGAAATTCCACCTAGATACGACTTAATTAAAATAATTAATTGTTTTTTAATGTTTCCTAAGTCTAAACTTAGGAAATATGATTAATTAAAGGGGATTAATTAAGTCATGGTGAGAATCTTCTAGAAAAAGGCTCGGATCAAGTTCTAGTTAATCTTAGCCATCGATTAAGTTTTAATCGTAGTTGTTGATGTCTCAACGAGAGGTTATAAGAAGAAACTCGATGGGGCTTGGAGATAACACACTAGCAATTCGATTTCCAGAGTAGCAACACTAAGTTTCCAGAGAGAGAGCTTGTGAGCTCGAAGCAGTGAGAGAGGGTCAGGGATAGTGAGGCCAGAGGGAGATTTTCCAGTTCCGATGAGTGCATTGCAGAGAGGCCGCACAGTTCTTCAGAGGGGATTTCATATTTTGCTAGGGAGAAGCAATTGTTCAGAGCCAGAATCTGGAGAGAGAGTCTGGAGGCCAAGAGAGTCCATCTTCCAGACAACAGCTGATCAAATAGCAAGAGGGAAGCAGTTTCGAGTTGTGGGACGTAGTGACTGCAGAGAGGCAGTAGAGAGCAGCTCAACTTGAGCCAAGGTCAGTGTCATATCACCTGTGGGAGTGAGATTTTTCTCACTAGATTTATTGTTAGTCATTTCTCTGTATGGATTGCTAGATTTGAGCATCCATAGCCTTGTACTTAGATTTACTACTGCATAATATTAAAACCCTCAGTTGTTGCACCGGTTTTCTTGATTTGGGTTTTTTTGGGGACTTAGTCCAAAAATAATTGCCTATTTGTGTGTGTGTGCATCTATTCTTCCGGCATTTTTATTCTTTCCGCAGTATTTGTTTTATGAAGTCTGCAGTGTATTTGTTTCAATATTTGCCGTATCACATAACAAATAATTTGTTTAATTAAATTAACAAATAGAATAAATAACTTCAGCTACTGCAATATTATGGGGAGGTTTCCATAATTTTTATATCTAACCATATATATATATATATATATTAACAAAATTAAACCCCCTATTCAAGAGATGATGTTGACACTTGACTTGTAGCCCTCTAAGGCTAGAATTAGTCAATTTCATCTAATGACTCTGTAATTAAATCAAATCAACTACCACCAAGTCTTCCTTGGTACCTGTAATCTAATTCCTAAGTGAGTTTACACCATTCATGTCATTGGAGATTTTGTCAAATAGTTGATTAATAACATGTGATCCTTCAATTTGGCCCCCAAATTTGGCCCAACGAAGCTCAAAACCATCAAATTTTGACCCATAACTTCCTCAAATTCTGCTAATTATTCCTTGATGACATCTTCTTGAAAAAATATGAGATTTATGTTCATTCCAGCATATACCTTTTCATCAAGCATGTGATAGACATTTTGTAAATTTCGGCCCAATTCAAACCTAGTGTTGTAATTGGGCTCTGTTACCATTTGAAATGTCCCCAGCCTCCAACCAAGCAACATTGTGTGTCCACAACTTGAATTCCATCACTTAATTTTACTGATATTCCTATGGAAGCTTATTTAGTCCATGATTTTCAGTGACAAACCCCAACCCATAGCCAAAGCCCTTAAATCCTAGATAGTAACCCTAACTCGAATCCATTAAAATTAAAATTACAATTAACCATTATGATTAATTGCAAACCCAATACACAACCCGTAATTATGATGCACGTTGGAATTAATAAATAATTAATTACATTATTATGACCCCCTGAATCTAGGGTTCCCATGCATAATTCGATAAATCAAGAAAACATTAACCAAAATACTCTGCATCAACCAAAGTAACCTTCTATTCATGAATTACCCAACAATATATATATATATATATATATAGATAGATAGATAGAAGTACAAACTCAAACAAAAGCATAAAAACATACATAGACACACACACACACACACACACGTATATATATAGAATTACAAACTCAAGAATAAGCATAAAAACACAGAAATATATACTCAAACACAAATGCACACCATTATTCAGAACCTCGATACTAGGGTTGCAAAACAAAAAATCAATATTCGACACTATATTTGAATAAAGCACTTATGTGTGTAAGAATATTGACTAGCTCTGGGCTCTCCACATTCCGCCCTGCCATAGACCGCATGGTTCATCAATTTCAACCACAGATCACCCTTGAGCTAGGACTGCAACTCCATGGGTAACAATAACCGGAAAACATCCAAACACCATGGCCAAGGTGCCAACCCAACAGTCATGCTATGGAAGGCTCTAAGCACCCTCTAGACTAACTACCAAGGTGCCAACCCATATCCATGTCACTCCAGGGTTCCAAGCACCCTCCAGGCCATAAAACTGACACAAATTTGTTTGCCTTGAACCTACACCCAAATGATGCCTTACAAAGCAACCAGGAACATCTTAGTTGCTTCCCTCGAACTTGCGTCCAAGTGACGCCTTATGGCCAACCAGGAACATCTCAGTTGCTTCCCCCAAACCTGCGCCCAAGTGGTACCTTACGACCATCCAGGAGCATTTCAGCTGCTTCGCCCAAACCTGCACCCAAGTGGCACATCCTTCCTCGGGACCCCATAATCAGTCTGCAATTCCCACCTTCTAGGGCGCCTTAAGGCCAACCAGGAAGTCTTGAACCATAATCGTCATCATAATGATAATGAGTCATCCCCATAATGCTAGGGGTAAGTATTTATATATACTTTTCCCACTGCATGGCTCTCTCTACCATGTGGTGCTCCTAAAGCCACATGGGCGCCAGGTGCCCTTTTCCCCAAATTTGTTGCCAACACATTGTTGCCCGTCTCTATGGAGTTGCACGCCCCCATACTCTTATTGTGGAGTAGGCTCTACAATCAATTTCTTTTATTATTATTAAAATATTTACAAATACATTGTATTACAATCCAGGTCCTCTGGCCACTTAACCAAAATTGACACCAATGCTTAGGCACATTGGCCCCACAATATATAACATATCCATATGGGCACTCAGGCCGCATATCATAAACACATAGGCACGCATGCCAATAGTAGACATCCAATTCACCAGCCTAATAACAAGTACTTATATTAACATCGTGTACAGGTGGGGGGTATTGCAACAAAATTTCAATTTATTGTTCAAGTCTTTGGACTTTCATATCTAGTTATTTCCTTAGTACTAATATGATTCTAGAATAATGAATGATGAACTTAAATCAATGTATACAATATTTTACTATTTCTATTGCATTAAACATTTATGATGTATGAATCAATGTATTTCATTATTGAATTTGAATTTGAATCTTGTTCATAATATATATATATATATAGACACACTCACACTCCGATGTACCCCCATTCACCTAAACTTCCCTAAAATTTGGGCGTCCGGGAAACATCCCCTTACTTGTCTCCCCATTCGCACACCCCTCCATCTTAGAAACTTGGTGGAACATTGATTTATTTGGCCATGTTGACAACATATTTTCCATATGAACATTAATAACAGGAATTTTAGGATGTAATATTTACTTGGTCAAATATATAAGTGGTCATTTGTTAATTCCTTTAGTGGTTGACTTGTGGTCTCAAAAGTTGTCTTATCACGCCCCCTTTCTTTAAGGGGATGCGCTAGTGTCATGATGGTAGTCTTGACTTGGTGCCATGTTAATGATCCTCTAGTCATTGACATGTGGTTGCATTGACTAAGTCACATAGTTCATGGTTGTGTTCATGTTTGATGGTCATGAAGTTAGGAAGAAAATCGTTAATGCCAAATGATGTGATAAAATTTGGCACTATTGTCACACAAATTATCACGACAACACTCAGACCGGGGGCTATCACCCTGATTCCCGATCTCTCCGTTTAAGCCTGTCTCCCGTGGCTAAGGGGGGTAGACACTATGGGACAATAGATGACCAACTGTGGACCAGTTGGGTTGGGAGACACAACAAGGCGATTTAGCACCTGATTGATTTTATTATTATTATTATTATTTTTATAATTTTAAAATTCTAATAAAACTAAAATAAAACTAAACATAAAAATCTAATTGAAATAGAACCTAACAAATCCTAAACAAAATGTTAAACTAAACTAAAGTCTAACAAAATAAAAATATGAAATTTTTATCTCTTATGAAAAAACAAAAAATTAAAAATGAACTTTTATGTTTTATGACTTTTTTATTTTTATTTTTTATTTATGATTTTTTATTGATTTTTTTTTTTATTCTAAAAAAACTAAACTAAACCTAAATTAAAAAAAAAAAAAAAAAGCGAACCCGTTAAAACTTCATTTTTTCCTTTTTTTATGTTATTTTTAAATAAAAAATTAAACAAAACTAAATAAATTAAAATCTAATCTAAACTAAAAGAAACAAAAAATAAACTAAAGCCTAACTAAAAGAAATCAAATATTAAAATTAATCTAAATCTAGATCAGATAAAGGTCTAACTATATAAATCCAAGCATGTAACCATAAAGTAAACTAAACAAAATAAAAAAAAACTTTACCCAAAAATTTAAAACGCACCTCCTAAAATAAACCACGCATAGAGAAATCACTCTTCTTGCCAATACACAGGTCGAAAGGCATCCGAGAGAGGAGCAAAGACAACGCTATGGAAGATCATTGCGCAGAGGCAAGGGCAAGAGGTATGATTGCATTGAGTTTACTGCGTGAAGGCAATGGGGTTGGTTGTAGTTTGAAGGACGCAGATGAGTATGGCAGCATGGAGCGTAATGAAATGTGCGGCAGCAACAAGTGAATGGCAGCATTAAGGCAAAGGAGAAGGAGAAGGAGCTGCGTGGGTGTGGACGACAACATGAGGAGGGTTCAAATAGCGACTTGCAGGTTGAAGGGCGTGGGAAATTTGAGGAAATACAGACTGCAAGTTGGACGGACCGGTGTTGAAAGGACGGCATGAAAGGAAATGCCTTTTACAGGTACGCGAGAATGGGAGAGCAGCAAATCAATAGAGGGAGAGCTGATGGTTGAAACACAGCGCTGTATATATCTGCTGGCAGCTTTGATGAAAGGATGGTTGAGGGGAAAACGAGCAGCTGGATGAGCCACAGAAGCTGAGCAGCATATGGAAAGAGAAAGACACAAAGGGAGAAGAGGCTGCTAGTGGGAAAAAGCTGCATGGATGTGAGGCAACAATCCCATAGCCTGCTTAAAAAAAAAAAAAAAAAAA
>APFE030535531.1:144180-167110 GCA_000404065.3 Pinus taeda | reverse complement strand
TGCCGCAGTTTTGATTCACCCGCGGATGATCGGTCGAGGACCAGATTGTCTGGCCTTTCTTGTCCACCAATTGGAGAGCTCCGTTTTCCAACAGAACCAATGACTGGTAGTTATTCGATGCACCGTTGTTCCAGACGTCCCTGTTATTCCCATCCATGATCTCCAACCCGTTGTCCGAAAGCTGCAGTATGCAAGGATTGGTAGTTGTTATGGGTTCGCAGGCGGACTGCCACACGCTCTGCTGAGCCGCAGTATTGATGACGTCGATGTAACAGAAATCGGTACCCAGCCCTCCGACGGCCGTATACGTTTGCTGTCTTATGAGCATCGCACTGAAAGTGGCGGACTGAGATGTCATAAACACCTGTGTCCCTGTCAAGGGTGTGCTTAAAGGACCCGCCGTGGTGGAGATGCCAACCCCTGAGTTTACAGAGGGAGTTCTGAGCGCCGCCAGCACTTGGTGTATCTGGGTTCGCTGAATGCTGCCCGCAGCAGCCACAGCTTGAGCTTCACACATCAATAATTCCCTGCTTACACTCAATAAAACTAACAATTTTGTTATTACAACCCTAAAATTTATACCATGACGAGAAACTCCACTTCCTATGGCCATTTCGGCGAATCCTTCCACAAGGAGGCTAGCCTGCAAACTGGAAAATTAGGAGTAGCTAGAAATGGCACTTGCTGTCTTCGATGGACTCTGCGATGACAATGAATTGTAAGGCAAATACATATATAATGAGAGACGTGGATATGAGATTGAAATGAATATCTCTGTAGACATGGAGAGTCGTTCCAGCGATTCAGATTATTTAAAAAAATAAAAACCTAACTAGCCCAATGAGCTAATTCAATACCTAAAACAGCTAATTGAATAAATATATTTAATGATCAGGTGAGCCGAACCTTCTAGTGCGTGTTATGTAGATGTAGATGGTCTCAAAGGCACTGATTAGATTGGGGTTCCAAACATCCATTCAGTCATTTCTTTATGTTGGGGTTGTCATCAATTGTACGCGTTCTCTTTATTTATTTGAATTAAAGTTGAGGGTCGGTTTTCGTTAAAAGCAAATTAAATAGAATATATAATCTTTTGGTTTTCTCTGGGTTTTAGGTCACCATTCTCAAAGGTGGCAACGGGAAGGAGTAGAATATTTATATGCGTCTTCACTTAATTATCTAATATATTGCTATCCATACGGTGGATGATATGTTGAATTGTGAAATCATAACAATGATGGATCATGGGATACATGATGGTTCATCGCATCATTGGCATGATTTCACTATGGCAGGTGTCAATTTAGTTAATTTTAGAAATATATATAAAATTATAAAAAAATATGGGTTAAGCAATGCCCCTATTAAGAGGGCTATTTTGCTTACCATTTTCATAATATATTTGGTTTTTCAATCCACTCTACATTGGAATCTACTCATTGTTCTCTACATGCTTCAACAATTCGTATTCCCTGTTTATTACATTGCACCATGTTTCTACCAATAACTTTTATAATCTAGTGGATTTCTTTCTCTGAATTCATTTAAGGATAAATTGTTGGTTACTGGCTGAGAGGTCTTATAATCTTGATATAAATTCCAATAGAGATGGCACACCCATCCCATTCCTCACTTATATCATTGAAATTATCATTGCTTAGCTTTCCCTTAAATCAATGGATAGAAACTTACTTTAACTTGATATGCATGGTAACAAAAATATTTTCCAACAAGCTTAATCCATTCTTCTTATCTATAGCAAGGTTTCGTGGCTATATGTAATAGCCAACCACAATGGTCATAACCTTCACAAGCCTTTGGTTTACATAGGCATCCTTCATACACTTATTGAACATAATTTTGTAGCATAATAGTGAACATAATTTTTTAGCATAATATTCAAATCCAATACCTTGGCTCTCTTGTGCCTCTTCATAACTATAATCATCCCTTTACTCACGTAGTAAATAGACATAAAAAGCAAGTTATTTCCTAGCTCTTCTCTTGAAATCTATTTTTCACTTACCAATTACAATGAATGTCTTATATGCATTCTCCTTTTTCACAAATAAAATAGCTTCTCATATCACTTTACTCTTTATAAGTGTAGAGGGTTAGCTCAATTAGTCAAGTCCCTATTGTTAAAGAACCTTTGCTATTGAGATGTCATGGGTTCGATTCTCTTGAAACACTTGGGGTCACGCTCCATGGTTGAGTTGATAGGAAGTGATCCCTTTGAGTGGATCATCATAATACAAATATTCCATGGAAATAGCACTCACCAATCTCTGGAGTCCATAAATGACATAGAAAAGAAATGATTTACTCTTGACCATTAAATTTGGAATTAGATCTATAACGTAATTTAATAATTTACTTCCATGGCATTTGATTCGTTATGAACATACTTCTTCATAATACTCTCCTTAATTTTCCTTTCCAATAATCAACATTACCTCATTGCTAAACCATTGTTCATTGCCATTCTTTTGTGCTACCAAGGATACATCTTCACATCTATATATGTTCCATCATGAGGTATCTTTAGCCTTATTTACTCAATAATCACATATGGTTTGCACCTCTATCATTTAAAAATATTGGTGCAATAGTAACATTGATTTGGGAATCTTCTTCATGAAATTTGCATGATTCACTATGCCCAACTATTTCTTTCTTACAATATTGAAAAATGTGCAAAAGCATAGTTGGAAAAAATAAACTTTATATCGTATCATCCTCTAGATTAGCTTTATAATGATTGCTATCTTGTTGGATGTCAAGTGCTAATTTAAGAATTATAGCTCCATGAAGTTATCAATTTTCACCCTTTTCTTACACTTCATATTGAAGTAGTTAGTTCCAAAGAAAATTTTTTGGTACATGTAGAGGAAAATATAAAAAAAAATAGAAAACAATTTGCGGAAGACATTGATAAGACCAGTGATGGTGACTTCACAATAACACTTAGATTTTAATTATGGTTCTCTAGAAAAAATCTACAACATCTTGAGAATGACAACTTTGCACTTCTTTAGTTTTTTCTTGAGAAATATTTTAGCAAAACTAACTATCTCCCAAGTAAGTAGTTTCAGGAAAAAATTACTAAGGAAAATTTATTTATCTTAATGAGTAAATAAAATGTTGAGGAAATATTTGTTTTTGTCATGTAGGATCTCTTTTCAAATTTGCAAAATCCCCCCAAAGTGCTCTAGAATAGTGGAATTTGTGCTATTTTGGAACCTCCACTCAAACCCTTGGGATTTTATCGAAAATTTTAATTGGGTATCTTCATGTATGATTATTGGCTTTACTGCAAAATTTTCATCACTAACAAGGCCTTTATAAAAAAATATTGGCTTGTCTTTTAAAAAAACACTAATGTGAATTTCTTGAAAGGTATATGCATAATTGTTTAGTATCCCTCACTAGAACTTCCATAGTATTTGACAATGCAAATATGCCAAAAAAAATTCTTTAACTAAACAAATATGCTCTTATTGTGGGAAAATTAAATTTTAGGCTCTAAACCATTCTTTTAACAAACATAGGACACACTTTACTAATGTGACGTCTATTTCACGTGGTTATTGATGTGGCTCCTTGGACCAACATGGCACCCTAAGGAAATTCCATATCATCTCCCTTACAACCCTAGCCTACCTAGTCGTGAATTCCCTCTCTATCTCTTATTCATTTTTCTTGTTTCTTTTTACTTTTATTGGTTTCATTTTATTTCTTTATGGGCCCCCACTTATACTTGGAAACAACCAACTCATAATCCATGTAAGCAACAAAAACACATAGGTTCATCAAAGAACCCTAATTTAAAATATAAGAGCAATGTCCATGCATTTTATTGAATGTCTTAAAATTACAAAAATATATGATCCAAGCACGAAAGCATACTAGAAACGAAATATACAATTTCGCGAGATGCATGGGGCTTCCAACCTCTAGGGCAAGATTTGCAAAGAGTCATGTTCTCCTTTTTCCAAAGAATAATTCGATAGAAGACTTAGAAGCTACTCCAAGGTTCAGGGTGCACCTATGAAAGAACAACGGTGAGCCTATCTGTCAACCAATAGAAACCATAATATTAATAATAGACATTATCAAGCAATAAAGGTAAGAGAGAAGTTTAATACCTATAAAGGAAACCTCCATTGCGTTCATCTTATTACTTCCAGACTAAGTGGACATGTCAATCCAGTTAACTTCTTATCCAAAGTCGAAATAAAGTAAAACATATGAGACATGAAAATTTACAGCAATTAATGCAACTGTGCAAATAATTAGCTAGGTTTAATTCATGGAAAAGTACGAACAAGAGAAACCCTAAAAACCTTAATAAGGTTAAGCCTTATCAAGTCGCTTTGACTGAAAAACCACAACTTTCTGGTAATCCAAAGGCTAGAGCCATGATTCAAAAACCAACATAACCACGCTATAAATAGAAGATGCAAGATAACTTGAGTTAAACCCATGAGAAAAAACTAAAAACCCCGTAATAGAGGAAAAACGCATGCCACAATAGTTGAAATGAATCTAGACAATAAGGGTTTAGAAGGTGAAGATTTAGTGAAGGAGGACAGATTACCTATAATTGTGAGGGAACTCGTTGAGGAGAAGTTGTTTCCAATTCCATAATTTCCATTGCAAAATACATGGTTGTAAAGGAACTACTCAGAATAAATCTCAATTAACAATAATAATAGATAGAAGTTGTCAGGGTAAAAGAAAAGGTTTATTTTACATGAGTTAAAGGGTACTTGAATGAAGCCCTTAAGCCAAAAAAGCATAAATCAACCATGAAGATAAAATTTGTTGGAAGTAGTGGAAGCACTGGAAGGCTCTTGACCCTGTTGTAATAAAATTACCCATTACCCATTCTCATAGATCGTACAAGAAAACCATTGGTCGTTAGACACAAAAGCCATGGAAATCAACAAATGAAAATGATATTGATATAGAAAGAAAAACCTATAATTTAAACTCTAATATTCACCAGGTCTCATCATGTGGAACTTAAATTCATTTGAATAAAAGAGGCCACTTGCATGTAGAAGGGACGAGGTAACATCTCGGTGAACAAAAAAGAAAAAAGGGATAGGATTGAACCCTTTTCACTCTCCATAAAACCATATCCATGGCAGAGGAAAGCGCAATTAGAACAAATGAAAATAAAAGGAACTAATCAACCCTAGCCAAAACAACTAAACACAACCTCCAATGGATCAATTCAAAATATCTTAACCATTGAACGTAATAAGCATGTGAAGGTGGTGTGTTGGCACATGGAAGGTACACCATGTGGCTTAGAGAAAATAGGTATGAGGACCCATACATAACAAGAAATATACACCAATGTGAACCATGATATAAGGACCACACAAAATATTAAGATGTTAATATAAAATGTATATGGGTGCAACATAAGCGCTAGTGTAATTCCTTAAGCCTAAGCCATTGATCTATTATGTATGCATAATATTATGTCCCTATGTTAGAGGGGTACATTAGTGTTCATGTAGATTATGTGGTAAAATCATTAGTCATTACCTATTTTATGTCATATGCTATATGTCAAACAAATATATGCTATCAAAGGAGACCATAAATTATGAGGAGGATTAGCAGACAATTAATGCTTGGCATCAATAAAATATGGTCATTGGGGTAAACATGAGGAATCCAAATAAAAAATCTCTTTTCTCTCAACAAGGGGAGTTATATAACCTATATCATGATCCAAAAACTTGTTAGAGGAGAAATCTTTATGATCACATTATATACATGGGTGTAATCAAAGGCCTTAGGTAAACACTATATTCATGTCTTCTATTTGCGATGTATAGAGTAAGTATTGACTACTTTATTACAAGATAATCCTTTTTTTCATGTGTAAATTGAGGTACATCACGCATTGCCACTACATCCACTCGTCTAGGATCTACCGCGAAAGGCTTAGGACCTACTACTTCTTATGAATCCTAGTCGTTAAATGATTATTGGTACTTTTTTGTATCTTGATTATGTAGTAGATACTTTAATTGTGTAACTATTATTAATCTCTTGCAACTATAGACTGATTATTCTATAGGAAGGTGGTTAAAATATTTGTTTTCCCATTTAGCAGATTGAGACCATCTTCCAACAAGTATGTTAATAATGCCATAAAGCATATTAACAATGGTTGGCCTAATGATGTAGTGAAAACTTTTATTTTGTGAGGTAATACAATCTAAACTTACAATTTTTTTTAAATAAAATTAAATTTGAGAGATATGATGAAGTAAGTGTTTTGATGGTTATTATGGATAAATTCCAATTGAAATTTATGAGCCATTTAATTTATATGCCTACACTAATTGACAATTGGATTAAAATTCTAGAATATTTATTCCAAAATAGACACACCTATCCTCGTAACTATCAATATTGGGTGGATCAGAGAGGTTTAATCTCCATTGAATATTCTATAATATTCATAGTAATATAGAGAAATCAAAGGTTAAGATTTATTTCCATAGTAGTTATTCACTTTCATCATTTTTAACTAAATTGATTAATTAAAAAAATGTAATGTGAACAATTGTTATATGATGTGAATTATGGTTTTTTTGGCATGTGGTATTCATAAGCCATGGTATTGGATCATAGTATTTCAACAAATTCTATTTAAATACTATGAACCACCATGGTTAATCGTTTTGATTAATTCAAGTGCAAAAAGGGATCAAATCTCTTAAGACGCAAGCCTCCTATTGAGTGCAAAACTTAAGGAAAGGTTTGCATCTCTAGAGATTTGATTCCTGTCAACACTTAGTAGAACTTGAGTGAGAACGATTGATGTTCGTTTTGAATAATATTATTTTTACTTATATAAAATTTTACATGTCTATATATAGAGGTGTCCCTTATTTTTTTATTTTATTAAACCTCGATTATATATATAATATATATATATATATAATATATATATATATTATATATATATATATAGATATATATATATATATAACTAATTTTATTTTGTAAGTAAAGAAGGTTTGTATGAAGGTAGAGTTTGGAAAGCTACATACTTCATAGCTTTAGAGCTCAACAGAGAGTGGCCATGAACATTGGCTTGAAATTGAGAGAGAAAATGGTGAAGGAAAGCATGGCTCTTCTCATAGAGGAGAAACCAGAGAGCCTCCAGATAGTTACATTGCAACAAATAGGAAAAATGATATCTAGAGCTGAGACAAACAAGAAATAAAAAATGCAAAAGAGGTTATCTTAATGGAATTGTAATGCTAGCTAGCGCTTAGGGTAGTCCTCCTAGATGACGGGGTGTGACTTGTAATAGTCTAGGTAATTTGGAAGAGGGAGCCCTAAGAAAGCTAACTAGATAGAGGAGGCTAGAAAATTAGAATGTCGATGGAGAGGACCACTAATTTAGACACCTTGATAACTAACATAGCCATCTTTGTTATAGGAGGGGTTCAAATTGGTAGAGAATATTCAACTCATCGTAGGACTAGCATTTTTGGGGTGAAGGGATACAATGCTTGTCGTGGAGAGAATCTACATGCACTGGAGAAAACAAGGACTTGTTAACTATTTTAGTCGAGGGTGACTTAGAACCTTGAAGTTGCATGCCTAGGAGGTTGGAAATGAAACGGTAAACTGATATTCCATGATGTAAATGAAATTCCATATCTAAGACATTTCCTTCGAGTAGCACATTAGTATCTTCATGATCCCTATAATCATGACCAAGGAGGATGCATATATCCTAACTATGGTCACTTGTGACCCTAAGCTATTGTGCTTCTCCCTATGGCACCATTTGTTGATAGTGGTGCAGAATATTGCAATGAAAATGTTCTTCCCTTTTCCCATCCTAGGGAGGGAGGGGGGGTCTTCCTCTTCCTCGACCACCTTTGTTATGTCACCCATGTTATTGCACCATGATCACTGAGAAATGAAATGAATTTCCCTAAAATTGAGCAAAGTCTCCATCTTCACACAACTGAGGAAATGGATGGCCATGTCGAGAGCGCCTATAATTTTAATGATGTTTTTGTGATGCTAGACAAAAGAATGTTTGAACACGCAATTAATGCACATTAAATGTACGAGGAAGCTAGAGTTGACACCACCACCTCACTCCAAACCCAAGACATGATTGAAGGCAAGCCAATAGCACCACCAAAAGCCCACCCTAGTCAATCTATTTGCTGGAATCATCAAGATTATTAATGCCTTAAGCTCTCAAACTGACAACTGAATATGAGGTTAGTTTTTTAATAGGATATCCATAACATTAATGATATAGATAAGTCTCGAGGGTTAGCTTAATTGGTTGAGTTCTTATTGCTCAAGCACCTCACTAATAGGAGGTCATGAATCATTATTTCAATTTATATGGTAAAATAGATCTTAGTTGGTAGCTTATATATATCATAATTCTACATTTAAAAATATTAGTATTTTTATTTATACATTTGTTAATTAATTTTATTAAATTTTAATCATACTAATGAACATGAAACATTGTTATTAATTTTAAATAAATTGTTTGTAATATTATTCATAGAAACGAAATTAAATTATAACAATTTGAATTGAATGGAACTGTTTTTTTTTTTCAATTGAGCGAGTATTATATTATTCTCGAATATAATGATAGCAAATATGAATCATTATTTCAATTTAATATGATAAAAGAGATCTCAATTCATAGTTTTATATATATATATATATATATATATATATATATATATTTTTTTTTTCTACTTTTAATATTTATTAATTAATTTATTAAGTTTTATTTTGTTTATTAATCATATGTTTTGGATACATGAATTATGTATTTTTAATTTAAAATAATTAATTGTATTTTATTAATCCAAACATAGTTAAATTATAACAATTGAATTGAATGGATTTGTTATTTTTATTTTTTTTTAATTTTTTAATTAAGTCAATATTGTGATGATGATGATGGTGGTGGTTAACATCCACTGAGACCAAATTGGTCTATCAGACCTATAATTTTTTTATTTTTTAATTGTCTGGCTCCTCATATTTCTTGGCGAGAATGGTGCTTCAGCTTTCTTTTTTTTCCTCTACAGTCTTCTAATTTCCTTTATCTTGCAACTCCTTCTTCTCTTCTGGTTCTTGGGACATTGGTGTCTTTTTGAAGATAGTCAGAGAAGAAGTTTGGTCTAGGAGATCTGCTTTGCTGTTAAATGAAGATTTATTTTGTGCAGTATTCGAATCCGAGGGGTTGTCGAGTTGGGCGGGGATTTCCCCCTGCATGTTTTGAGAGTTGTTTCTTTCTTGCCCGATTTCTTGTGATTCAGAGTTTTCTCAATGTATTCTTCTTTGATGACAATGTAATGTTCTTTTTGTGCTCCTTTCCACCATGTAGATGTGTGGTGATTTTTTCTAGCATTTTTCTGGGAGGTTTTTGGTCAATTTTTGGCTAGATGACCTGTCTCAAATCAGGATCGACATTTGAAGATGACACTCTCATAATTGAGTTTCTAGTTCCACACATAGTCTTTACTTGCTAGTTTTATTTCAGCTGGGAATCCAGGGCTGAAGTCCATTTCCAAATAGATGCGTGCATAGGTGGTTCTGGCATATTCCTTTGTTTCTCGGCACCTGTAGTAAAATTTCCCAATTGCATTTCCAATGGCTTTTACCGAGGAGAAATTCTAGAGATGCAAGGGTAGGTTTGGCAACCTCACCCAAACTGGTGCTCAGGTTATGACTACTGTTGAGGGATCAAATGATGGGTTCCATGGCTTCATGAATAGCAGTGAGTTTTCCCAAAACCAGGGGCCAGAATCTAGAATGCATTGTGTGCTTTTAGAGTTTTCAAAATCTACTATAAAGAAACCCCTAGCACAGGGGTAGATATTAATTGTATCAGAGATGATAGGTTTCCATACCTCCGAGATCCAACTATGAAGAGCTGTCAACCGCGGCCAAAAACCATTGAACTGGGAGATTAGGGCACTTTTAGAAAACTTTAGAGCCTCATCGATTGAGGCCTCGACCACCTCGACAGTGAAAGCTAGGGCTTCAATGATGATATGGGCATGAGCTTGCCCCCGAGAAGTGGAATTTTATTGTTATTATTTTATTATTTGATGTTTTATTTTACAGCTATCTTATATTGAGCTATCATTTAAATATCTCCCTTCATTTATAAGCACTATAACATCTCAAAACAATATTTAAATGTTCAACACTACAATGACATCATAATAATAATAAATTATAATTTAATTAGTTTTATAATTTATATAGATTTTTCTAGATTTATTATGAATTGACACGCTATAAATGATACTAATTTTTATATATTGACATTTTTTCATTAAAATTCGTTAGCTGTTGAATTCCTTCCCACATAAAGCGTATTGATTAATGTTTAAGCGATACCATAAGAATTTGTAGGTCCGACTTTAAAAAAGGAAAAGGAACATGGAGTTCAGAATACACAATGAAAACCCAAAGGAAATTGTTTAAAATTTTTGGTTAATTAAACATCATACAATATATTTATTGATGTTTATAGAAAAAATAATAAGTACGTTTGTATGGTTTTCGAAAGGGATACGGAACATGGAGTTTAGGATTCTCCACACTCTGCAGTAAATCTTATCCGATAGATGTATGTATCTGGGATTACCAATGATCTATTAATGTCTATATAATTTCTTGATTAATGCGGTGATATTGAATAATATTTTTTTGTTTCTATGTATAGAATCAATGTAGTTAAGATGCAGTTACATTATTAGATGATTAAAAGAGATGGACTTATAAAACATGCGGACGCAATTCTTACAATAGCACGTATGGTAAAGTTGTTCACCAACGAGAGTCCTAACGAGCTAATTCAATTCATAGCAGCTAATTCAATTGATACGAATCCATTTACAAACATTTACACAAAAAATTATATGAATCTCTAGTTTCAAACAATTACACAAAATCATATGAATGAGCCAGAGAATACATTGAAGAGGAAGAGTAAATCAAAGCTATCCCTACCAAACCAAATCCACAACTAGAAACAATACTACAGCCATCGGGTTGAGTTTCTGCTATTTATATTTTATTTTATAAATACATCCAGGGAAGGGAGACTTGCTGAGAGTTGGGTCTCTCTATACAAGTTACTCTGCATACATGAACGTAGATAGATGAATTCAGGAGGGACGAGGAGTGGAATATGTTATTTACTATTACTAATGATAAATATCAGCTCATGCTATGTAGGGGGAGCAGTAGGCCATGCAAACTAAGGAAGGAAAAATATGGCAACAAGGCATCCAGCAGCAACTAGGTAATATGGATGAATTATTTGTGGAGCACCACTACCCAAAATGGGGTTAGCGGTAGTGAAAGGCTGTGCGAAGACTGGCTGGCCGTTGGGCAGCTGAGCCTGCAGGGGTGAAGCGAATGGGGGATTAATGAAAGGAGAGGATCCTGGTTGGAGAACGGTGCCGCAGTTTTGATTCACCCGCGGATGATCGGTTGATGACCAGATTATCTGCCCTTTCTTGTCCACCAATTGGAGAGCTCCGTTTTCCAACAGAACCAATGACTGGTAGTTATTCAATGCACCGTTGTTCCAGACGTCCCTGTCATTCCCATCCATAATCTCCAACCCGTTGTCCGAAAGCTGCAGTAGGCAAGGATTGGTCGTTGTTATGGTCTCGCAGGGGGACTCCCACACGCTCTGCTGAGCCGCAGTATTGATTACGTCGATGTAACAAAAGTCAGTACCCAGCCCTCCAATGGCCGCATTCGTCTGCTCTCTTATCAGCATCGCACTGAAAGTGGCAGACTGAGATGTCATAAACACCTGCGTCGCTGTCAATGGTGTGCTTAAAGGACCCGCCGTTGTGGAGATGCCAACCCCTGAGTTTACAGAGGGAGTGCTCAGGGCCGCTAGCACTTGGTGTATTTGGGTTCTCTGAATACTGCCCGCAGCAGCCACACCTTGAGCTTCACACATCAATAATTCCCGACTTACGGTCAATAAAACAATCAATTTTGTTATTACAGACATGAAATTCATACCATGACGAGAAACTCCCTTTCGCATTGCCATTTCGGTGGAGGCCATGACCAGACACTCCCTTTCCACGAGAAGGCGACCCTGCAGACTGGAAAATTGGCAGTAGCTAAATATGGCACTTGCTGTCTTCGAAGGACTCTGCGATGACAATTAATCGTAAGGCAAATGCATATATAATGAGAGACGCGGATATGAGGTTGAAATTAATATCTGAATGGAAATGGAGAGTCGCTCGAGCAATTTATATTATTTTTTTAAAAAGTAAAAACCTAACCAGTCCAATGAGCTAATTCAAAACCCAAAACAGCTAATTGAACACATATATTTAATGGTGAGGTGAGCCGAATCTGCTAGTGCGTGTCATGTAGGTGTAGCTGTTTTCAAAGGCACTGATTAGATTAGGGTTCCAAACATCATTCAGTCCGTTCTTTATGTTCGGGCTGGCATCAATTGGAGTCGTTCTCTTTATCTATTCGAATGAAAGTTGAGGTTTGGTTTTCGTTAGAAGCAAATTAAATACAAGATATAATCTTTTCTTTTTTATCAGTTTTCGGTCACCATTCCCAAAGGTGGCCACGAGAATATGTACAATATTTATATGTGTGTCCACTTAAATATCTAATCTATTGCTATCCACACGGTGGACATGACGTTTGCTTTGGAGATTATGTGATCAAATAAGATTAAGATTCGTATTAAAATTGAATGCAAATATGACTTGTTTATGTGCAAGATGTTTATCTTTGTTTATATTCATCTTCACCTCAATGAGTTTTCTATTTAGGTTTTCATGACATACATATAAGAGTATATATGTTTTAAGAGGTAATTGTAATAAATCCTTTTACATGCAAATCTATGTTTACATTTCAAAATTTTATAATCTCTTATTTTTATATACTAATTTAAAATAAATAAGATAACACAAAATTTATTCAAATTAAAGTTGATTAATATAATGTTTTTCAAAATATTAATTTGGAAAGTCTAGTAAATGCCTTAACGTATTATAAATGCCTTAACGTATTATCTAATTACTTGGATTGGATATGTTTTATATTTTTGCATTTAATTTTGGTGATTATTTTTACTTTTACTCGTCTTATGATGCATAGTGGTTCATCATGGTTTGTAATTATAATTAAAAAATCGTAGTTGATTTCAAATCCCAGATAAATAGATTATCTATTTATAGTTTATAAATATTATATAATATATATATTTATTATAATAATTCGAAAAATAAAATATATTGAAAATTAATTAAAAAAAAATCAATTTTTACAATTTCAAATATTATTTTCCTCCTTTTGATTATTGTCCTTCATCTTCGAGCATTCGTCTCAGTAGCTTGGCTCATATTCCCTTGTGCTATTACTCGTGGATCAGAGAGAATCAAGTGGAGCAAACAACGAATAGTCTCACCGAATGCATTATTTTTCCAGAACCTTCAATTTGATTTTACTATTGATTTGAAACTCTCACTATCTTATTATTATTTTAAAATTTTTATCTTTAAATTTCTTATTATTATTATTAAACTCAGTGAGTTTATATCTTTAACATGTGAAATGTATGAATGGGTAACTTCCCATCAATGAGTGCTTTTAATTAAGTAATAGTCTATTCTAGATAAACTCTTTTTCTTACTCAATATAATACTCTTTCCTTTTAGTTATCTATTTTTTCTTTTATTATTTATTTATTTAATTTGTTGAATTGACCTTTTCATTTATCTTCTAATTATTCTTTCTAATTTAATTTCCTAATTTATTTTATTCTTCAACCACTTTATTAACATTTTAATATTATTCTCTAACTGGTAGTTTAATATATTATTATTATTTGTTAATGGCTAATTCATAACTTGCTTCTAAAAAAGAATTCACAATACTCATTTGTGATCATTCAACTCTGATGTCCCTGAAGATGGTAGAGTGTCCACCCCAAAAGTTCGACAGGATTAAAAATTATTCACAAAGTTTTAGCCGATTTTTTTTCTCTCGATAGGAATAAGTATGGAAATATATACTTTCTCAATATTTCTAGTTTTCTCTCGATATGAATAACTATGGAAATGTATACTTTCTCAATATTTCTAGATTTTCTATTATGAGTGTGTAAGATAAAATTTCCGTGTTAATGTGTTTGATTCTGTTGCAACATTTTTATTTTTATTAAGGATATGTTTACAATTAATGGTTTAGTGTTAAAATCTAAATCCTCAACACTTGATCTGTCATTTAGACACCTTACTTATCTTTTATCGCGGGGATGGATCCCCATAGTGCTCTTTAGTGCTTGCAAGAAGGTTATATTTGAGAACATGATTACATGTATGGGGACCTTTGGAAACTGTGCTGACCTATAGCCTTTCTATATCCAACCATATTATGGCCTCACTCATGAAAATTTTTTCTAACTTCCATTTCTATATTAGGATTATATTTATTAACCCATTTCGTTTATTAATTCATAACTAATACAACATATCATATTATTTTTTTCATATCAATGCTTTCAAAGATTAAAACTCCATTATATATTTATGGCTTTCTACATGCCATCCTAGGCTGGGTACCATCCACTTAAGTGCATTCAAATTTGATAATCATATCAACTAGATTTCAAAATATAAATTACGGAATTTGGGTACATAATTTTTGCAACATAATTGTTGGGTCCATTTTTGAATTGGTAAATTTTCGCCAAAAAATGGTGGTAGAGAAAGAAAGAAGAAAAAGTTGAGAAGAAGCCATGATAAATGAATAATTTTGGTCAAAACTTGATAGCAAAAAGTAAAAATGATCACCAACAAAGTTAGTTGGAGCCTCGAAACTCATCAAGTGAGCATGAGGTGGTTCTGATTTCATCAAAGGAATCAAAGTTCTATGAAGTGAGTGAAGAATCTAAGTTGGGTCATATCAATAGGCCGAAGCTATAAAGGAAACGTGAGACACAAGCAAAAGAGAGAGGAGATCAGAAGGGTCAAAATGTTGCCCAAATTTAGTGTCGCTAAAAAAATTCTCTCTTTGTTGCATTTGATTATATTGATCACTAAGATCCAATGTAATGGTTGTGTATTTTAAATAATTATATCTTGATATTGTAATATGATATTTCACTCTTAGATGATATAATAAAGAGATTAGTTATAGGGAAGTTCCTATGTTTTCCATGTTAATGGCCCTATTTTAAAATTTTCTTTTATGTTATTTTCTGAATGTTGTGCACAAATATGAGAGTTCTATTTATGTTGTGGATTAATGATGGGATACATAAATGTTAACTATATTCACTTTTGTCTAAAAACCTCAACCCTTCCTAAAGTATCGACATGCCTCAGGTGAGACTTTCTTCCCTTGAGGAGGATAGAAAATTCCAACATCATGCTAGACTATTATGAACTCTTTGTTTGCACCCTACGGTAGAACCCTCAGTATCTATAATAAAATTTTCACCAACAAATGGTTCCATTGTAGAACTTGGAAACTAATTGGTCTTTTAGATAATGGTGACTAGGATCATCAAGAGAAGTATTTGGGAATGGTGGCAAGAGAGGCTTGACTCTTTGTTTATCAACAGGCACAATTACCGTAAAAAACTTAGATTAGGTTCGTGACGAGATCTTTTTTGTTGAGCCTTCTTATGACCAATATGATATATTTTGTTGTGAATTCC
The DNA here is from genome assembly GCA_000404065.3 of Pinus taeda. Taxonomy (NCBI): domain Eukaryota; kingdom Viridiplantae; phylum Streptophyta; class Pinopsida; order Pinales; family Pinaceae; genus Pinus; species Pinus taeda. The sequence continues at coordinate 151,338 of APFE030535531.1, read as the reverse complement.
TTCATAAGATGTATCATTGCTTGAGAAGGTTGCAACATTCCTTGAGAGTTGGGAGTGCTGGTTAGATCCTCAAGACTTAACCAAAGTTGATTTAGATGCATTACATCAGTGAGATAATGAGCTTACTAGGGTTGTTGATTTTCGGGTCCAAGTTATGATTGAAGGATGTATCATTGAGTTTGATGCAAAGAACCACTAGTCATTCTCCAAAGGTGAGGCAGTGTTTAGATTTTCTCCAAAAGAAAGGCTATTGAAGGAGATCACTTTGTGGAATAATATTTTGATGCTAGAAGAAAGAATGTTGTTGTTTCCTACATTTAATATGGCACATAAAATAACTATAATGGGAGGGGTGGTCTTGGAGAGGATGATGAATGGTTGTAGAAGTCAATAAAGAGTTGCGATGGATGGGGAGGATATGCAAAATGTATGATATTTCAGAGAAATAAGGAGGGAATGAATATGTAATGAATGGAAAGAATGAAAATTGAGCAAAATTCAATGAAGGTGAAGGGATTTGTAGCATACAAGAGAGGTGTCAAGTATTCTAGAGTTGCAGAGAGGGGAGATGAGCAACCTGAAGTTGCAGAATAAAGTAGTGGGAGAAGAAGTGAACTCCAGTGCAAGAGAGGGAGCTAGAGGAGATGAGTTAGGAAATCAGAATAGGAATAGTAAGGCCAATCAGGATGCAAATGATACTTGAATGCCAGAATAACTAGATCATAGGATTATGATGTCTAGCCCAAATACTCTTAAAGACGAAGATATGCATTTTGTTATGAGAAGATTGTTCTATGAGTACGATTTCTCCCCACCAAGTAGTGGTTTGCAAGGTAGCAACATGGTTGGATCACTTCTTTCCCTTCCTCATCTACTTGATAAAAACCCTATAACTTTAATTTCCATGTTGGATAAGACTAATAATTGTTATAAAATTCATAAAGTGTATTCAACTGGTAGTTATGGTAGTGATATTCAATCACATTTGAAAATTTTTTCACAACATGGTTCAAGAGGATTTATTTTAGCTCTTCCTAGTCATACTCTAATGGTTGGGAATGTAGGAAAATATTTTACTTGGTACCATAAATTTTTAGGTTGAGGACATGAGGATGCAAATCAAGGATAATACTTGTGAGAAGCTATCTAGAAGATTCTAAGGTGAATGACTTCTAGACTGCATTAAGACATAGATTCCTCCAGTGGTTTTTGAAATGGTTGGAAACATTTCAAAATCCAAATCTAGATATGGTTAGAGAACAATTCATTAATGAGTTCAAATTGCCTTAATCGGAGTAGCAAGGCTTGGATGAGTTGTGGGATAATATTTAGTGAGAAGGAGAGATTGCATGGTAATGTATGCAAAGGTTCAAGGATTTTTTTGTGAAGATGGCTTATTCAATTCATTTGGACCATCATAAGGAGTGGTTTATCAAAGCATTATTTCCATTGACTAGGATCCATTTAATGCAACATAAAATTGATACTATATATGATATTACAACAAACTATAAAGATCAAAGTAATGGTGGGATATCCTAACAACTTTAGAGCAGTTTCTTCTTCCAGTGAACATTTTTGTAGATTAATCAATTTAATTAAAATGGAAAAAGTACATAATTACTTTGCAGATAGATCTCATCCTTCGATTTGTGTATACTACTACACATATTTTAGAATATTCTTTGGAGGTTAAATTACTATCATCCACTTAATAATTATTAATAATTAAACTAAAATTCTTGAAGCCCTATTCCAAAGTATACACATGATAGAAATTTAGCCTTCATGGAATATTCTAGAATATTCATAGTAGTATACAAAAATTAAAGATTCATATTTATCTCGAAAATAGTTATGCCATTTTTGTCCATTTTAGTTAAATTGATTAATGACAAATAACGTCATGTGAACGAGTGTCATATGAAGTGAGTTATGGTTTTTTTGGGCATATGGAATTGATAAGACATGTTATTTATTTATAGTTAATAATCTTTATGGTAAAGTTGGGTTATATATATATATCTAATATATATATAATATATATATTTATATATATATATATATAATATATATATATATATATTATATATATATATATATAATATTATATGTAATTATTTAATTTAATTATTTATTTTAAACACTAATTTTCTTTGTATCTAAGGGGAACTCAGAAGCCCACCTAACATGTAGCTACAAGTAAGCCTATGGGGTTTATGGCTTGTACTCCTCTTCATAAAGCAGGTCACAACCGAGGGGATTTCTCAATTTTCTTAAGGCTCACATTAATTCAATCACTAATTGAGTTGCCCCCTATAATTTAATAGTAATAATTCAAAATAAAGTTATAATTCAATTAATTTTTAGAAATTTTTAAATTTTAATAATGCAAGATATATCATATTTTGATATTTATTATGGATTGATGTTTATCGGTAACGCTAATTTACATATTGATGTCTTTCATTAAAATTTTAATAATTGAATTCTATCCTCCCCACTCCCCTACCATTCCCCCCCCACACACACATATATAAATAATAAGAATTTGTATAGATAATTTTGAAAAGGGATAAGGAACCCTCAATTTAGAATATATAATGACTCAAAATAAAGAGAAAGAGAATATGATGTTGTAAAAAATATTTATTAATGCTCATAGGAAAAACATATTGATTAATGCTTATTGAAAATAATAAGAATGTTTGTATGGTTTTGGAAAGGGATAAGGAACACAGAGTTTAAGGATGCACAAAAAATGCTTATAGAAAATAAAGGAGACTGAAAGGCAACAAGTCGCTACCTTGAGTGGGGCTTGAAGAAAAGTGGAAAAGTAGAGTGACTGTGTACATTTAGGTATGAAGACACTATGCTTACTATGGAAGTTTCTTTTCCTACCATTCTCATATGGATTCACGAGCAAGCTTTGCCTTTGATAAGAAGGACAAGGACACGGGCATGCCATTTTCTTTGGGAGAAGAGATGGTAATCTTCTCTAGGAGAAGAGTTTGTTGTTAGGATAGCTTTTAGTTTTACCAAAGGAGAGTGTGTTAGGATTTCATTTTTTTCTTCCTCGAAGAAACTATTGATAATAAGGTATTTCCTAAATGAAAAGGCTACATATAGAATGTTGTTGATGATCATAACACAATTGATTTTGTTCTGCATGTGAGGTTTAACCAACATTTGCATACATGTTCAAATTTGATTGAATTACAATTCTTCCAAGACCAATTTTTTTTTGTAATTAAATTTGTTCATTAATTATCATCACACATTAGTGTGGTGACAAAGATAAAGAGTTTCATGTTCCTTTTGGACAGTTAGCATTTGCAATTGGAACATTGCAAACATTGTGTCAATGATAATGACTCTTTTGTAGAGGTCTTAATGTGAAGGATGATTCTACGCAAACTGTATGCCCATTTTGAGTTTTAGGGGCACTTTAGCAATACTCAACTAGAAATTAGGAGCTATGGGGCCTGTTAGGAGAACCCAAATAGAGTAGGAGAGCTTTCTTAAGTATAAAGAGGGTTCCAGTTCAATCGTATACAATAAAAGATGACATAATTTACCTCGAGAGACCTTTGAAAACTGCACGTAAGGTGCACTTATCTTGCAAAATGCCTTATCAAAATGCATGATGTGCCTTACGAAAATGCATGCTAGCCCTATCAAATTACTTTCTCAATCAAATATTGATTTCTCTTGATGAGTCCATTTGTAATCCATATTTGAACTAAATCCTCCACAAAAGTTTCAAAATCTTCAGGATACATAACACATTATAGGAAGATTTTTTTTTTTTACATTTGAACTAGGAAAAGTATATCTCCTAAACCATTTGAGTTGGTTCTTTTTGTAGTGGAAAGCTAAGACAAAGATCTATCCATAAGAATAAAGTTGTAGGAGTTTCAGTCGAAGATTCTGATCACCCCATAAATTGAACATATTAAACAAAACTATTTAGAAATTTATACTCAAATATTGGATAAAGGAAAATACCTACTACTAACAAAAATGGAATTATATATTCAATTGAAAACAGGTAAATAGAAGGATATATGGAATTATATATTGAATTGAAAATAAGTAAATAGAAGGGTAAGAAGGCTATAAACTGAAATGATAGGAAGCATCGTGAATGAGATATAATAATGATCCAAATTGGATCCATGAATAATAATCAAAGTACCATGACTATATCAGATTGGGACAAACCTCGAATTCAAGAGCACAAAGCAATCAAAAAAACCTCTAAACAATGGCAGTTGGTAGCCAGTGTGGAATGACGAGGACCTCAGTCAAAGCGTGCTGACTGAGGCCCATGGAGATTTCGCAGGAGGCAAAACTGGCACCTGGGATGTCCAAATCGGGAAAAGAAGGTAGTTTCTGATGCGCTATTAACACATCGTTGGGAAAACCCCCTCGAAATGGAAAGGCCACGAAGTGCTTGGTCGCATGGAAGCTGGGAAAACCATGGGGAAAAGTGCAAAAGGCTGAGGTGGGACCCGCACTCCAAAAATCGATGGTATTTATCAGGGGCACCTTTGGGCGGTAAGCGGATTTGGCTAAAACCTAGCAATTCCATTTAGTGCTCGATGCGTGGCAAGTGGAGGAGAGAGAAAACCACTGCTCATTGCCTGCTAACGGTGGAGCAAGTCAACGACGCGAAATGAGCAAATGGCATTGAATTTGGAGGCCCCAGATCTAACGGCTGAGAATGTGCCCGATGAAAGAACCAGATTTGACAGGGGATTAAGCCGAGATCTACAAGGATTTGGGGTCTGATTTGACCGCTGAGGTGGCGGATGAGTCATTTCCCAACGTAATTGAAGAACCAAACAAACGAGGACGCTGATGCAGTTCGTGAGAGGACAAGTGGCCACTCTCTGTGAGCTAATGACCATGACGCAGAGATAGGGAATTCCAAGCGAACAACAATAGGTGAACCGACTGAGGGAGAAGGGGAATCGAACAGTCTTGAGATTGATTGGCTTTAAATCCATATATAGACAAAGCAGAACACATCGAAGATGAAGAAGAGAAGAAAAGGTAGAAGACAGAGAAAACAAAGACAATGAAGCAAAAGTAGAAAGACAGAGGGCCAAGCTGACCAAAGGCAGCGTCTAGCACCAGAGAGCTTGAGAGGTTCAAGCCACCCCTGAGGGGATTTGTCGAGAATCAAGTACCATATTAGGCTCCTCCCCTTAAAGACCAGAAGGTCAAGAGCTGGTAAGGAAAATAGTCTATGCACTCTAGTGGCTTGGGGATTCCAGTAACCACCCTGCCAAGCAATTCTGTTTCAGGAGACGTAGATTGAGCTCCTCATTCTAATTATTTGCTTTAAGACACAATAAAAGAAGGCCACCACTGAAAGTTGGACTAGAGATGTAGTCCTGGAGGATAGGGTGAACTCCTTATTAATTTGTTGCGTTCTTGTATTTTCTTAATGTGTTTCTCTGCTGTTTTCCATTTTCCAGTGTCTGTGTATTTTGCAATCTAATCAATCCATTGCCTAAAATAACATAGACACACACCAGCACATGAGTTTGTAATACCTTCATTCAACAATTAACTAACTGAGGTCACTCAAGGGTGATTTTCAGATCAAGTGCTATCAAAGCTTTAGGCTATTAATGTTAAACAAGCTTGTGTTGGTTTAGCTGTGAATGCTCACTGGATCAAAGCTCAGATTAGGAGAAGGAGAGTTGGTCGAAACTAATCCTGAAATTGGGAGAGTCTAGCCTCAGAAGACAATGTCAGAGGAAGGTCCTATGGGTCCAGACCCTCAATTCAAACAAAGTTTCCTAGCCATAAAGTCCATGGTAGAAGAAATGTATAAGGACTTTAGGAAACATAAGGATGAAGATTCTTCAGGCTCTAAACAAGACAAAGGAGAAGATGAATCACATTTCCAAGACCACTCAAAAGGAAAATGGAAATAGGAAAGCCTTTTCACACCTCCTAATAGCCCTGTACATAACAAGAAAGCATCTTTGATCAAGCTAGATGTTAAATTTGATTTGCCTATATATGATGGAGAGCTAAATGCAGAAAAGTTGGACAATTGGATAAGAAAAATTGATGTTTATTACAGAGTACAAAACATCGACTCAGACAAGGGCAAGATTTAGCTGGCAAGCCTATGCCTAGGAGGCATTGCCTTGGTTTGGTGGGAAGGCAGAACCAAAGCTGACCCGAAAAGACATGGTAAGACTATCTCTATCTAGAGTGAATTTGTTTTTGTAATAAAAAAGTAGTTATATCCATTGGCCTACATGCAACAAGCCATTATGAGTTGGCAAACTCTTCGGCAGTTGAAAGGGAAAAGTGTTGAAGGGTACACTCAAGAATTTAGAAAGAGAGCATTGATTCTAGGAATCTCCTTAGACTCACCTGAAACTCTTTTGAAGTACATTGGTGGTCTACATAGCTACATGAAGCATACCATCCTCATGTTCAATCCCACTAGCATAGATGAGGTATTTGTACAAGCTACTCATCTAGAAGCTAGAGGAAAGAATGGAAATCTAGAAGTTGGGGCACCATCCCAACCCAGTGCAAGCAGGAGCAAGGAGAAAAGAAAGCAGAAGTGGAAAGCAAGGAAGGCTAACACTGTACAAAAAAGCAAGGCTTCATGCACTCACTGTGAAAAGGATGGGCGTGATGATGGGCATGATGATGAGCATTGTTGGGTTTTGCATCCAGAGTTGAGACCTAAGAAGTTCGAGGGAAAGAAGAAGAAGACTGCTGCAGCTATTCAGAAAGATTTGGGATCAGAATCAGGAGATGAAACAACCGTTGTAGCCATAGGTATAAGAATTCTGAAGCATCTACAAGTAATTCTACACAATCTATTACTGATGAAGAAAATGAGAGAAAAAAGACATGAGATTTTCCATATTCGAGTTATTTCCAAACATGAAAAGATTGATACTTTATTTGATAGTGGCTCACAAGTAAATTTAATTTTTGAAGCAATTGTAAAGAAATTGGGATTGTCAACCACACCTCACAAGAAACCATACCCATTAGGATGGTTGAATGATAAAGCACAACTACAAGTGACTAGAGAGTGCAAACTCAAGTTTTCTTTTGGGTCAGCATTTGTAGATGAGGTTGAGTTAGACATAATTCCTTTGGATATATGTG
>APFE030535531.1:92155-142396 GCA_000404065.3 Pinus taeda | reverse complement strand
TCAAGACACTATAGATGGATGGGTTTTCTACAACAGTTTCATTTAGTCATCAGATATAAAAAGGGCATACACAATAAAGTTGCAGACATGTTATCTAGACCCATTATAAATGCATCTACTATACTTAAGCATAATTATATGCTACATCAAATCTACATTGAACAATATGCTCAAGATATAGATTTCAAAGATGTATATGCAACTTTGAGTCAAGGCAAAAGGGTAGAAGAATTGGATTATCATGTAAAGGACCGACTATTATACCATTGTCGGAAACTCCGGATTCCACAAACTAAAAAAGTAAAGATAATTAGAGAGGCACACTTTGGGGTAAGTAAAACAGTTGCATGGCTACAAAGATTTTGTTATTGGACAAGAATGAATGAGACCATTTCTAGATATGTAAGAGGGTGTGCTATGTGTGCTAAAAGCAAGCCTAGCAATGGAAAACTAGGCTTGTACACTCCATTACCAGTACCTTCTCACCCTTGGGAAAGTGTCTCCATGGATTTTGTTGGAGGACTACCTAAATCTAGGAAAGGTCATGATTATCTATATGTTGTTGTCGATAGGTTCAGCAAAATGTGTATTTTGATACCTTGTAATAAACATATTACAACTGAACAAACTACATAACTATTCTTTGAACATGTATGGGTTCATTTTGGATTACCCACTTCCATTGTATCTGATCGAGACACCCAATTTGTGCGGAAGTTTTGGTCAAGTCTGTGAGAATTGATGGACACCAAACGGAAGAAAAGCACAACTTTTCATCCACAAACTGATGGCCAGAGAGAAGTAGTTAACATGACAGTGATCGAGTTACTCAGAGGATATTGCAGCAAACATCTTAAGCTTTGGGATGAGCATTTGTGTTATGTGCAACATGCTTACAACAGAGCAAAACATTCTTCTACACAGAGATATCCTTTTGAGACCTGTTTTGTTTTCACACCAAGGTCTCCTTTGGATTTTATCTTTGGTAAAGATACCATAGTTGAGGGACAAAGTGATGTGGACAGGGCAACAAGGTTCATTGAAAAAATCTAGGAGATTCACCAGGTAGTATAGGAATAGTTAGAAAAGAGCCAAGCCAAATACAAGGCTAGGCATGACAAGCATCAGATGGAGCATAGTTTCCAAGTTGGTGACCAAGTCTGGATGTATATCAACAAGGACAGGATGCAAGGTGAAGGTAAAAAGCTAAATCCTATCAGGTATGGACCTTTTAAAATACTTGAGAAGATTGGTGAAAATGATTTTCGCCTTGATCTACCAGCTTACATGCACATCTACTCAGTTGTAAATGCAGATTTCTTAAGATTGTTTGAACCCTCTCTAATTGAGGATCCTGAAGAGAAGAGTCAATTGCCTTCTATTGATGACCTGCTACCTGAATATCTTAATGAATTATAGGAAGACACAGTTCTGGACAGGAAGGTGAGGATGACACGTAGAGGAGATGTTGAGTACCTCAGAGTAGGGCTCAAGGGTTCAAAGCCGAGCAGTGCAAAGTGGATTGAGATTGGGCAAGTGAGAAAACAGTACCCTCACTTAGTCAATGCTTGAAAACAAACTTTTGGTGGTCCAAAAGCTTTTTCAGTGGGAAGGCCGTGATTCAAATTAGATCCATGAAGAATAATCAAAGTACCATGACTATATCAAATTGGGAAAAACCTCAAATTCAAGAGCACAGAGCGATCAGAAAAACCTCTGAATAGTGGCATTTAGAAGCTAGCATGGAATGACGAGGACCTCGGTCAAAGCACGCTGATTGAGGCCCATGGAGACTGCATAGGAGGCAAAACTGGCACCTAGGAAGCCCAAATCGGGAAAAGGAGGTAGTTTTTGATGCGCGATTAGTGCTAATTGTGCATCGTTGGGCGAAACTCCTCGAAATGGAAAGAACCCAAAGCACTCGGTCGCATGGAAGCCAGGAAAATCGTGGGGAAAAGAGCAAAAGGCTAAAGGCGAGACCTGCACTCTAAAAACCGATGGTATTTATCAGGGGCACCCTTGGGCAGTAAGTAGATTTAGCTAAAACTTAGCAATTCCATTCAGCGCCTGATGCGTGGCAAGTGAAGGAGAGAGAAAACCACAGCTCTTCGCATGCTAACGATTGAGCAAGTCAATCAAGCGATTGGCGTTAGATCCGGAGGCCCCAAATCTAACAGCTCAGAACGCGCTCAATGAAAGAACTGGATTTGACAGGGGATTAAGCCGAGATCTACAATGATTTGAGGTTTGATTTGACCGCTGAGGTGGCAGATGAGTCATTTCCCAACGTAACCAAAGAACCGAACCGACGAAGAAGGTGGTGTAGTTCGCGAGAGGACAAGTGGCCACTCCCTGTGAGCCGATGATTATGACGCAGAGACAGGGAATTACAAGCGAACAACAGCAAGCGAAACGACAGAGGGAGAAGGGAATCGAAGAGTCCTAAGATCGATTGGTGTTAAAGCCATAAACAAACAGAGCAGAAGGCACTGAAGATGGAGAAGAGAATAATTCAAGGAAGAAGACAAAGAAAAAAATTACAGTGAAGCAAAAGCAGAAAGACAGAGGGCCGAGCTGACCACAGGCAGAGTTGAGCACCAAAGAGCTTGAGAGGTTCAAGCCACCCCTGAGGGGATCTGTCGGGAATCGAGTACCATATTGGGCTCCTCCCCTTAAAGACCAGGAGGTCAAGAGCTGGTAAGGAAAAGAGTCTGTGCACTCTAGTGGCTTGGGGAATCCAAGAACCACCTTGCCAAACAATTGTGTTTCAGGAGACTTAGATTTGAGCTCCTCATTGTAATTCTCTACTTTAAGACACAATAAAAGAAGGCCACCATTGAAAGTTGGACCAGAGACGTAGCCCTGGAGGATATGGTGAACTCCTTATTAATTTGTTGCGTTCTTGTATTTGCTTACTATGTTTCTCTGTTGTTTTCCATTTTCCAGTGTCTGTGTATTTTGTAATCTGGTCAATCTGTTGCTTAAAATAACATAGACACACACCAGCACATGAGTCTGTAATACCTTCATTCAACAATTGACTAACTGAGGTCACTCAAGGGTGATTTTCAGATCAAATAACAAGGTTATAAATCATTAATCAATGGTTTCTAGATAAAAAACATTACTTTTAATTATTGTTTGACTTTATGTTAAAAGAGATAATTTTTTATTGTGATTTGATACAATGATAATCTGAAGTGAATTACAAAGATAAAACCATACTACCCCATATATGAACTTGGTATCTTAGTTTACAAAGACAAACTCAGATGAACTATTAACCTTAGGATTACTTAGATAAACTATTTATCATGAAAATGTAAAATATATATCCACGCCCTTTGGAAGTAGACCCTAAAAAATGCTTCCACTTTCACATGCTTCAACATAAATTACTTGACGCATGAAACATATTATATCAAGTCTCGAAAAACGATTGACTCAAATTGTCTAAAACAAAATTTCATGGCATTATATCTTGGGTTTCTCTTTTGGAAAGAAACTATGCATGTGATGCTATGGCGTTTTGTAGTTTATTAGAATATAGAAAATTAATAGGAATTTAGAATATTGTAGTTATGTGTGTAGAAATACAAAATATTTAGGGTTAGCACTAGGCACATACTTCTAGCATGAAACTTGGAAATTTAAAAAGAGGAAAGTGACAATGAGTTTCTGTTAATTACCATCTATTTGTAACTGTCACGAGATTTAAAAAGAAAAAAATGACAATTAGTTTGTGTTACTTACCATTTGTTTGTAACTATTAGAGGCATGTTTCTTCTACAATTTCTTCTTCAAGACACTCATAAGATCATTTACATAGAGAAGAGGTTTAGTGGTCATCCTTGCAACTCAAGTAAGGAAAATTTGTAAATATATCTTGAACAGAACACAAGAATGCCGTGTATGAGAAATAAACTATAGATTTAATTTTGCAATAAAATAACCAAATAGGTGAATTTTACAAAACAAGGAATTGAATTGCTCAATCTTCTAAAGATTAAATTGAAATATATCGATGTTATATACATCTTGAATAATTTTTGACAAAAGTTTCAAAACAAATTGAATTGATCAATCTTCTAAGATTAGATTGAAATCTATCAATGTTATATATGACTTGGATAAGTTCTAAAAAAGGTTTCAAAAATAGTTTTTCAAATAGAAATTCTATTCAAAATTGTTCTCATGGCTTACCAAATTATAATTACATTTTTGCTAAAAAATTCTTTTCAAAAATGTTCTCATGGTTTACCAAATTATAATTATAATTTTGCTAAAGTTTGGCATGGTCTCACAAGCATAATGTTGGAAGCTTGCTTTCCTTAGATTACTAAGATGAGGGTAAAGGGATCAAGTAAGCCAAACGGCTAAACGAAGTTGCCATTTTTGTAGTAACTCTTCCTTTTATGCAGGAGCTTATTGGTTCCTTTCTTTAATTCATACAAACCCTTGCTTCTACAAATTTGAATCTATGTGTCCCTTTAACCTCCCAATGTAAGTTACCATAGCCTAAGGAAGTTCAAAGAGTTTTTCCATGGCCTCAATAAAAAAGACTCAAAAAGTAAACATAAAGGGCCTAACATAGTATGTGCTAGACCAGAAAGGATAATTAGGCACATAACAAAAAATAAACTATATCTAAAGCACGGCTGTGTGGAGAAGGCCAAAATTGTTCAATGCTTTTGATTAGTTTCTTTATAAGAACTTTTCATTGTCATGGAGACTCAAATCTAGAGTTATGCTATCACCATACACAAATTAAATAGTTCCAGACCTTCTTAAATTTCATTGTTATGAAGCGAATGAATACAATTTTTTTCACAAATTCATACAATAGTTTGAAGACTAAATGGGTTGACTATGAGGCTTACAATAATTATTTCCTCCAAATTCTGTCATCAATCTACAAAAGAGAGAATTGTAAGAAAATACAGAGCTCATAATAGATTTAGTGCACTGTAAATATACTGCTACGTGGATGTAATCCTTTTTTTCCACAATTATTGAATAAAAGAAATCTATACAGAAGAAGATACAACAACTACATTTGTATTGTAAAATTTGTTCCAAAACAATGCATTTTTACATCACCTAAACTAAGCATGTCAAATAATAATGGTGGGAAATTAGTTAGGAACCCCTTTAAGACTATTTGAGTTCTCAAGTAGAGGAGACAAGGATTTGGAACAACATTTTTTATCTATGAATCGCTTTATACCACTAAAGGAATAAAAAACACCACTAGACTATTGGAGTTCCAGACAATTTTGAAGGCAGGGCCGTCAAGTGGTACATGAAATACATTCATTGTCTGCAAAGTGTTGTAGCACCCACCTTGGATGAATTCAAACAACAATTTTCAATTGAATACCAACAACTAAAGTCTTAGCAATAGAGTATTGTGTAACTAAATGTGATTAGGAAGATAGTTGGAGAATCTATATGGGAGTATGTGCAGATATTCATAGACCTTATGGGCCTACTTAATTTTAAGATACATGACACAAAACATCATGAGTGGTTCATTGGGGACTACTTTCTTTAAATACGACATCCATAATCAAATAGAAAATAAATACCCCTAGGGATGCCTTGTAGTAGGGCATGCACATAGAATCCATGGAAGGCTAACCCAAGAATACTAAGGTTGTGTTAGCTGGTACAAATAAGGATTTGAATCACTCCTAGAGACAAATCACAATATTAATAGAATATATTCAAGAACTAGAAAAAGACAAGGTAGGAAGGGATCAAGTTTGTTGTACAAATTTCAGAACATAAGTACAATTGCTAATCAAATTCCCCAATTTACATGGAGTTGTGCATGGCCCACCTACTAGTCCTTTTCTTGGAAGATCGTTGGGAGGAGTTCCACTCATACCCCTATAACCCCCTTTTGACATGCTTCACCATTTCAAAACACAATCCATTTCCAAGATGTGAAATCGTGGAAATAGTGTGATATTTTTATAAACTATAACTATCCTTTGTGAAATTTCCCCATACTACTAAACGACTCCTGTACAAAAAAAATATTATACTGCAAATTATTTAGGTCTAAGTTGCACAACACAGACAAATGCAAAGTTTTGGATGATCTAGCTGAAAGGGTGGATAGGACATTTTTCAGAGTTGCAGACAATTCACAACCTGAAAGTAGCAAAGAAGGAAGAAATGGATCCGTGTAGTGTTATAACTACAACGAGGTGGGTTAAATTTACCACGAATATCATTTTCCCAGGAGACCATGCTACAACCATTCTAGAACTACAGACTATGCTTCAAAAGACTCTCCATATTTGATTGAAAGGTGGGAAACATAAAATAGGTAAAGGGATGTGAACATGGTGAATTCACATCCCAGACCATATAGAAGAGAGGTTGGGCCAGTGAATAATGTAATAATCAGAGTAGATTCCAAGATTATAACATTTATTAAAAGCCTGAATTAGTTAAGATTTAGAACGTAGATAATGATGCACCAAGGTTCAATGTGAAAAGAAAATAAAAATAAAAGAAAAATAAATTATTTCAAGATTTTCTTTAAGTGTTGAAAAGTATGGTTGCACGAGTGACATCAGGAGTTGTACAAAGGTCTATAGTTAGGTAATAAAAGTTAGTAAGCTAAGAGAAAGTTGCATAAGAATTCCAACATTAAGGAGCTAAGGTAGTTCAACTAATCAATCAATTGGAGCATTGGTTTCCCCTATTTTCACACATTTTAGAGGGATGAGTACTTCACCCAAAATTTGTGCAACTCACTATAGTGCATGGTGGGGAAAGATGGTGGCAGAGGAATATGAACTGGAATCCATTTCTACCAACCTCCCTGAAAGACACTCACATAGGGTGCACAAAAGGAGGAAGAAGATGAGTACATAATTCAGAACTGATGCACAGGTGGTTGGATGTGATGTTAGACCTTGGGTTTTACATGAACATTCTTCCAAGGAATTCTTGGGAGGCTATGGGACAGAGAAGATAACACTTGGTACAATCTATTGAACAGATAAGCATGACAACGCTTGATTTCAACCCTAATACTGGGTGGCTTAGACAAAATGGTTATGGGACATCATTTATATCCTAAATATATTCTTTGCCAATACATATAGATACTTTGATTTAACCATACAACTGGTTGGTAGCGGGGAAGAAACGTTATCAATTAGACTTGAACTCAGGCATTGAAGAAAGGTCCTATAGACATTTATATAGACTCATGGTATGAAAGGTACGGTTAAGACTTTTGGGTAAGATCGAAAAGCCTAAGATTGAGAAGCAAGAACTTTAGATAGACTCTAATACTGGGATTGAAACCTACTGAATAAGGTGATAACAATAGCATAAGTAATAAAAAACTAAATTACTTGAGTTAAATTTATAGAAATCGGTAGAAGGGAGAACTTGGTAAGACCCATAGAACCTTTAGTTATACCTTAATATTAGAGCCTATTAAATAGATTGAAACCAAGCATAAGTAAGAGGTCTTCAAGGTTGAAAAACATGTCGATAGCTTCAATTGAAAACACATGTACACATAAATGAATTGTAATTTCTCCAGGACCATTGAATCCATGAACGACATGCACTTCCCTACATCAGTACCCCAAAGAGTGACTTTTCTCAACATGTTTGTTCTAGAAAACCCTATAATTACATTAGCCTATGTAGTGGATAAATGTAGACCCACAAGAACTAACCTCCAACCTTGACATACTTGGAGAGTCATCTAGTATGAAATTCACAAGATCAGGGAAATTTGTTATTATCTATGGGAAATCAAGTCCATTTAAATCTAAATTCTGAGATTCAATGTAGAAACTTTCAAATTGTTTTAACCCAGGACAATGCTGGACTGTCAAGTTTTCAAGAAGATGGTGTTTTGATATGAGCTTCTCAATTATATCATCATTTGTATAGATATATGATAGCGAATAGGTACAAAACGCAAATTACATAATAGCATAAAGAAAAAAAATGGTTAATATGTAGGCCAACATATGGTGATTAACTTGCAGGTCAACATATGGCAGTCCTTAGTGTATATAATAATTTTATTTGCCACATATAATAATAATGAACAATATATAAGAAACATTAAATAATTTCTAATAAAAATATGAAATGTGTAAATTAAGCATGAGAGGCTTGCATGTATCCCATGTGGTTCCAAAAACTATAACGAATATGTGGCTTACGAATCTAGAATTCCAAGGTTCTTGTGAATCTGGTACTCACCTAGTGCAATGAGCAAGACCCAAATAATATGGATGAGAGAAAGATTTGTGCTCTACTCTTGGGAAAATATAATTTATACGTTGGAAATTGTATTTTTTTTGCAATAGCTATGGCAACATATTCAATTTCAGATTTCATGCCAATTACCCAAGCCTTGCTAGAAGCATATTGAATTCTCGGAGACAGAAATGCATAGTCCCAAAGGCATAATCCACTACATAAAATGAAAGGGGTATTTCTCATTGAACCTAATGTCCTCTAAACTAATTGGTTCATAAATAAACCCTTCAACCAAGGGCATTGCACTTGGGTTTAAAACGGTCAAAGTTGCTAGCTCTCAGTAAAATGATCCTTCAGTTCCAGTTGCGAGTGTAGGGACCAAACATTCCAGGATGTGGTCAAATGTTGTTAACACTTGATATGTTTCTGTACACTAGATATGGGTTTTCGATGCCTAACGTGCCATAAATTTTTCATGTGATAGATATTTTGACTATGTGATCTCTGTTTTGATCCTTTTAAATAATTGATCTTTATATCCTTTAAATTCGACATCAATGTGCTTTCCCCCTTCTCAATATCGTCTTTGAGTAGCATTTTTTATGGCTTCAGCAAAACCTTTAGGGTAGTGAGAATAGGGGATTGACATTGATGGTCACATATTTTTAAACAGGGACAACATTTTTGGTTGTCAAGCATCGACATTTTTAGTATCTTGCAAGGATTTTTTTTGGTGCAAGGGTTCTCCTAATTTTGAAGACTGGGGTTTCTCTGCATAGACATGGGAATTAAAAGACATTTTTTCTTTTTTATCTTTCACATTTGAAAAATATAACATGTAAATCGATGTTGGTCAGTTTAGGGTAGTGAATCAAGGCAAGATTTGAATACAAAATCCCTTACTTTAATGTTGTGGTCTAGGATCTGATCATTTACTGGGAGAAATATTTTCATCTCGAGGGTATCAAGCATACATGTAGTGTACATGGCATCATTAGATTACAATTACTGTAGAACTCCTTTTATTTTTGGTTTCTATTTATTTTATTATTTTTTATGTGTGGGAAGGTTCCTAATTTTAGTTTTGTCTACCACATTTTGTGGCGAGGTCAAAAAACAAACTCCATCTAAAGTCTATTGATGTTTGTATATTTTTCATACCAATTTCTTGTTTATCTACTTCCAGTCATCACAGGATCACTTTGTTAGGCATTTTTCCAAAGGATATATAGCAACATGAACTTCATTCAAGTTCTCATATCATTCAACTTCTCATATTTATTTATTTCTTTACTATTTTCTATTGAATTGGGACATGTAGATCACAAATTTGAAGCTTTGAGTAGACAACTTAGAGAAGGAAAGAGACTTTTAATTTGCAAAGTTGAGGGATATTGAAATACTTGGTCAAAATCAAGATGTTGAACCATTACCTATAAGCACAAATTTAACTGGACTCATACAAATTTTTATCTATATATTTTTCTACACGAGTTAAATGGAATGAAAAAATTTAGAGCTTAATACTTGTAATTTTGAGAAGATAGTTTTAACAATAAAGAGGATTCCATATTCTATATGTTGTTGATGATAGTTTAGTTGAAATTGAAGATAGTTTCAGTAATACATAGGATTATATATTATATATGTTGATGATAGTCCAGCTGTAATTGTTGTGGCATAAGAAATAATACACAAGTTCTCCAATCCATTTGGTGAAAATGGAGAGAACAAGGAAAAATGTAAATTAGCAGGGAAACCTGAGGTGGAAGATGTTGCAAAGTCCAAAATTTCTCCTAGACAATTATGGAACTCGTGAACTAGAGCAACATGAATATGTTATTTTCTGTTGATTTGGGACACGCAGATCACATAGTCGAAGTGAGGACAAGTGGAATATGGTGTCTAAACATGTGTGAACCATGTGTAAACCCTTGACAACCTTTTAAACATGAAGATGTGTGTTTAAAGATATACTCTTAATTAGAAAACATAACATGTTTGCTAACTAATGTAAGCATTTGTTAACAAAAAGTGAAAACTCTGTGAGACTCTTTATATCAATTGACATTTACTCTAAGTTTCATTATGGCTTGCCTCGATATGAGGCCAAAAAAGACATCCGAGTTTCCTAGTGGTGAAAACTCAGTGAGACTCTTTATATCAATTGACATTTACTCTAAGTTTCATTACGGCTTGCCTCGATATGAGGCCAAAAAAGACATCCAAGTTTCCTATTGGTTGAAACAACGATTGCATGAAGCTAATAGATAGATGAAAAACTTCTTTTAAAATATAAATTAAGGAGATTAAGTTAAATTAAATGGATTAACTTTGGTTTTTATGCAAGGAATAACGCAAAGCCTAAAAATGATTATAATAGTCCCTGCAGCCCGAAAGGGGCACAGATTGATAATAAGTATTTGTTTGTATGGTTAACAGGGTATTGGAAAGGGATAATGAACACAAAGTTTTAGGATGCACAAAGAAATTCTTATAGAAAATAAGTAATTGCTTGTATGGTTTTAGAAAGGATAAGGAACATGGAGTTTAGATACACACTTAATGCCCACAACTTGCAATGAATTTTATTCGAGAGATGTTGAGATGCAAAAGTAAAGTTGTTGTCGTTGTTTTTTTTTCTTTAATGTAATGAAATTGATCTTATATAGGTAACTGTATAATTTACACAAGTGTGCACATATCACTAAAAAATTATTTGTTTAACTCCAAGTATGTATGTAACATTATAAATTATTTATTCATTGTCTCTGTATTCTCTAGATTGATCTCGAAATAATGAATAAAATTATTATTTTAATTTTACTTATACATATAAAATTAATATAATTAAAATTATATTATATTATTAAATTATTAAAATAATAGATTTACATTAACGGATGTATTAGTTTAATGAGGTCACATTTCTTCCACGAAAGAAATGGAAAGTTTGGTAGGATTTTGGGTGCCCCAAGGGTTCTTGATGGTGAGAAATCCAATTCTATTATTGAAAAAAATGTTTCAAACATTCTGAGGAATGGATTTTTTAAAACTTTTTTCACTAGATTCCATCGGCAATTTCATTGCCCGAGCAAAATTTGTGTCTCAGTAGAAAATGCCCTTTTGTTTTTTAAATTATGACTCGTGTAATCAGTAACACACAGACTCTCGTACTCACGTGACATCAGGTCGATCCTTGACTGGTGGGATCTATAACCTCCAGGTGCAATCCACCACCCTGAAGCATGAAACACAAGTAATTTGAGGTCTGAACTTGTGACCTACACAGTGACATAAACACCTTAGCAGTTTTTTCATTGTCCAACAATCCACACCCGTCGGGACTATAGAAAACACCTTGTCTAATCATTAAAAAATTCTAAATAATTGAAAATTAAACTTTCTTTAGTGAAAAAGTAAGTTCGGATTCCTTGTCTCACCTACAAACACATGATAACTATATTTCTTGTATAATCTTCAAGATAGCATGGATTTTAAGGTGGTTAAAGTACAACACCTCAAATTAATCTTGCACTCTTTTCTAATTGTTCCTTAATGCATTCGCCAACCATGGTGGTGGAGATTTTATTTTATGGTCGAATGGCTTTAATATATACAAGATTTTTGAAGGAATGTGTTATTGTGCATGTTGTTCGGATAATTTTCCTTTAGCTTTCCATTGTATTTATCATTCTTGTAGGTGATTCCTTTTGGTTAAATGAATCATAAGACGTTTTTTCTATCAATGTCATTTTCTCTCCTATTAGCATTCTTTTTCATTTTCTATATCACTATTTCTTGATTGTTGCTTAGTTGTACTCTCCCATCCCTTTTATGTATGCTCTTTTACCTAGTGGTCAATGTTAGGTTTTATTTCTCATAGTCTCCTTCTCCCTTTTCCCTAAGTTTGGTTGGTTAATGGTCACTGCTAGGTATAATTTCTTAGATTTACCCTCTCCCTGTAAGCTTTCTCCTTATTATTCCTATCTCTACTCTACTCTTTATCATAATTTTTCTCAAGGTTAAAGGGGATGTGATGGGAAAAGGGAGCCTCCCCATTTCAAGGCCCATGTTAATGTTAAGGCCTTTGTTGTCTTGATGGGCCCTGAACTAGGTTGTAGTTTTTAACCCCGTACATAAATTACCTGCATATGAATTCTAAATCACAGGAAAAATAAAAATGCGAGAGCATAACACATAAAACACATATACACAGAGATTTCCCACTGGATCTCAAAACCGAGACTACCAGCTTGATTTTTATTATGTTCCTTTCAATGTTACAATACATATTTATACATGCTGAAGCATCCAATACCATGGACCGAAAAACATCGCGTCCAAAACCATGGACCGAAAACCATCGCGTCCAAAAACCATGGACCGAAAACCATCGCGTCCAAAAAACATGTGCGAAAATCATGCACAAAACCATAGGTGGGTCCGCCCAACCTAACATAGGGTCCAAAACCAAAATTTTCCGGGGCGCTACTCCGGACCCCATAAAGTGGGGTTACGAGTACCCCTCAAACCCCCTGTTAACTATGTGGAAAGAATATAACACAACCCAACATGTGCCATCTCCAAGTTGTAGTGATCGCTTCTGTTGCAAACAATGCTTCCTTTCGACAAATAGAAGCGCCATATGGACCAAGACTCCACATGACAATGGCTATATGAAATATAACATTGTACATACATGGTTGTAACAATGACATAAGACCTCATACATGACGAATATATGACCATAACATGACCTCATGATGCATGACCAAATGACCCAAAGATATGTACAATAAAATTACATGGCTTCACGAGCATTTTACATAGATATATTAATAAATACACGGTTTCTATGATCATGTCCTATGGACCAATGAATCAAAAACATGACATAGCGTGGTTGTTACAACATCATTTTCCCAAAACATGTGGCTACAAAATGACTCATTACTCATGTGGCTACCATAATGACTCAAGCTACTAATGAGTGGACCCACTACCAACATGGAAATAAGAAACTATGGTAAATACATGGCTATAATAAACTCCATAGAATAGCCTACACATCGTTGGTCCAAGTGTCAAATCACCTTTGTACATAATTGAAACAATGGTCACATTTTATGCATGGTTGCACATATTTTCAACCAACTGTTAGTGGAAACCAAAACCATATATATGGATTTCACTAAAAAAAAAAATGTAGACCACTACAAATAATTGAGTGAACAAAATGAGATAAATGTCAAATAACTCATGTTAATGATACCATGCATAACTCCTTCTAAGTTCAATATACCTCCAATAGGCAGGCTAATCTTGTAGACCTAAATGTGCATGGGGCTCAATGAACTCATCATATGTTTCTACAATAACTCGTGCTCATCTAGCTTCCATACTACTACCATACACTCCCCCTAAAGTTATGCACCTTTGCAGCCCTCTATAAATATGCAAGAAATAATCGTGGATTGCAGGGGGGTTTCTCTTCACCACTTGAAGTGTTGATGCTCCTTCTTTCTCCACCGGTCTTTGGCTGCTTATTTTCTTCCTTCACTGGTTTTCTGCTACCTCCACTATGTTTCTATTTCTCTTGTCATTTTTTCCTTGAATAACGGGGTAGCATGCAATGTCTTGCCATATGGCCAAATTATGACATGTGTAACACTTCACATGGCCAAGATATGAAGCAAGAGGATAAATCTCTTATTTTCCATGCCAAATATATACATGTCTTACAATGTGCTTCTCCTCCATTGGTTAGATCTGCAATCAACTGCCTTATGGCCAAAAAGGTTACATGAATGGAAATAACCATAAAAAAAAACACGATTATATAGGTTCACCAACTTCCTTGGCTAATGATATTGCTACAATATCTGTTGATTGGATCTATGAATTCTACTCTTATAGTTGGCTCCAACATGTCCAAGTTTGTGGTAGTTGTAACACTCAACCTTTTTCATCAAAGGAATGAAGGGGTTCTGATTCCTTTGAAATCTTATAGATCTACCACGACATTCTCTTGGAGAAAAATATCTTCTAAATGTAGGTGCTCTTTGAGGTTTTCTTTCTATTATTGTTGAATCTGCTAGTTGGTGTGCTGCTGGATTCTTTTTTTACCACACTTGTTGCTGGCATTTCTCGCTACAATTTATTTTGGTTCAACTTTGGTCTTTTTAACTACATGCAAACTGGACTCACCATTTTGAAATCCAAGACCAGATTTATCTAAACGATGTTCTTTGGATCTCAAGCAAGCTATCCAAAGCCATAGTGCTCTTCTCCACCTTCCAGTGTTGTCTCAAGGACATTACTCCAACTTCTATCTTTCGCACTCATCTTCCTTCTCCTTGTACTACTTCATCATACCTTCTTCAAATCTTTATGATTCTGCCAACTTAATCTTTAAGCTAATAATCTCCTCCCCTCCTTATCATCACAGATTTGCAATAATTTTTCTTGATCCTTGCATGCAACTATTAGTCTAGAAATCTCATCTCTAAGAATCTCAATCTCATTCTCATCTTTACTAGACACTTCAGCGTGATCAAAATATGACTCATTAAAATTGTAACTTGGAAAAAGAAAATCATTAATATTTACACCTTCGGGTTCATGATTTTCTGATCTTTGCATATCATCAGTTGAATTATTTGCACTAGAAGGATGAGACTCTTGTGGCCGAGCTTCTTGTTTTTTAAGGCCCTTCTTCTTATTCTTTTTCTTTTACTTCTTCTTGTTGCTCCTTTTGTCATTCTCCATATTGTTGTTGATACCATCTCCAAATATGGACTCTAGCTTGTCTCGCATTTCTTTGGCATATTTAAAACCTACTAGTTTCTTCAAATCATCATCATGAATATTCTCGTAGATTATGCATCGAGCTTGTGCATCCTATTGCAAAATTTCAGGTTCAATTGGATCCTTTCCACATCCTTCACATACAAGTCTCCAAATGTTAGATCCACAAAAAAAAAGAACAAACAAACAAAAAAACAAACAAATTGAGATTTAACATTTTTTATCCATACCTTGAAATTTGCAGCAGTGAGGATAACCAATCCTTGATAAATCATTCTAAAAATAATTTCAATTTTTTTGCCAAAAAACCCTAGATCTAGTCTCCAACAATTAAGCTACAACTAAGAGCCCCATAATGATACCAATTGATGAAAACCTTGAGCAATACTGAGAGGGGCAGTGAATCAGTAGTGTGATCTCTTAACAATTTTACCAATTAAAATTTCTCTATTGAATCACACATATATTAACTAGCAGCACATTATATTATCTCATACACATAAACCATATAAGTAACTAAAACGAGATAACCATGAGAGAAAAAATAAACGACAGATGAAAACACATCCACACAAGGGACACAAGATATCTAGTGTCAAACCCTTCTCTAGGAGAAAAACTACCCTTGCTGCTAATGGGCTACTTTGAATCTTTATTTTGTAAAGAAATGGTCTTTTACATAGATATGCGGACTCACAATAGCTAGGAGACTCAACCTAATATACAACAAACTGACTCCCATCAACTAGGAGACTTGATTCTACTAATTAGCTCAGAAGACTATGTTCTCACACGGATCTACAAACTACCATCTGTTTAAATCCACCAAGATCAATGATCCAAACCCAACTCCTTTTGAACTATCCAATTCTGATTGGATGGAAAAATTGTTCCTTTCACTGAAGCTTCAAAATAACTGCTCCACTCTCATGAAGTCATTGCTCCTCTACACTATGTGAACCTTGATTTCATTCATTTTCAAACTAGATACAAGACACTCTTCTCAACTCTGATTCAGCTCTGCAATCATACTCTTAGCAGCAAGGCACCATCAACAAATCAAATAAAATCACCACAATCATATGCTCTCCACTCAAGCCAAATAGTGGCCATAATCCATCCAACAAAAACCGAATAATAATATCACCAACAACAAAAGAAAATGTCACACTGAGTCATAATATCAAACCATCACTCGATACTATAATTTTTTCATTATACAATCAACAACATAAAACACAATGGCTATATGCCAAATGTATCAATAGCTCCAACAAAATCAAATGTGAGAGTCACAAACTTGAAGTTATACCAAGATCTTCATCTCTACTAACACACTCTGCTACAACCTTCTGCATCTCTAATATGCAATCTGAAGTTTTGAATCAATACATTGCTTCAACAAATAGATCTGCTTATTCTCATACAATTAGAACTCATACATTGAAGCAATCTTTCTCACAAATAGGTATGAAGCATATTCACTTTATGCAACCCTCTCTTACTTACATATACACTTATCCAACCATCAATGAACTCCAAAGTGAAGAATATAAAACATGTAGGGTGAAATTTGCTTTTGCACTAGGATCAAGAGTGCACAAAGTTGATGAAATCCAACAATAATCATGAATACTTATGCACAGAAGGTGTTCACACCTATTGGAGGACCTAATCAACCAATTCCAACCTTTACCAATTAATTTTGAAGCTTCCATGAATATACAGTTGAAATATATCTGATGTGCACGAGGAATCTAGAGGAATTTTCATGTTAAACCATAATCGCACCCACGAGACTAGCAATTCTTGGTTATAGCAAGACACACAAAATTGTCTCCCATTGGTTGGAGCCTTTCAATGGCATGCATAAGCCTATCCCCATGCCATTGGGGCAGAGCATAAGGAAAAGCATAGGACCCTCAGCTCTAAACCTCTACCAGCTAATGGATCACCTTCTCCAACATATGTACATGCCTCTAAACTTGTACTAAGCCTTGTCACACCTCGGCAAATAGGCTAAACATGTCTCCCAAGTGCCATTTCCAAGATGACCTCGAAGCAAACAAACAAGAGTTGACATGACTACCAACAAGTCTTCTACTCTCCTCTAACACTGTCACAAGCTACAACACCTCTGAATAAACCTATAACATCTCTGAAACACCATCAATAGGCAAACACATTGTTGCAATAACTCTAACACATGAAGACCTAGTGTGCCAAGTTAACAACTGTGTTAACTCAACAACATGGATCACTTGAGAAACCATCTCAAATACCTGTAGCAACAACATCTACCTATAGTAACACCAACAAATCATCATAACATGTCTTGGAACCATGTCTACTCAGCCTCCAGTTCATGCACTAGGTCATGAACTCACTAGTACATGAACAACCATCACCATATCAATGCCATTATCTAACCATCATGAGTGTGACGTCATATAGTTGACATCAATGGCAACACAATAATCTTAATGCCAACTCAAATAGCTACAACGATGTTATAAGTATGGCACCAACACAACAACTAGGCTACATAGGGTTGACATCAATGCCAACGTGATCTAACTGCCACCATGAACACCATAATGCCAACACACTTACATTACTCAAATAATGTTATAGTATAAATACATGAATTCTTTCTAAGGATATAGAAACCATCTTTATGGAACAATCAAATAGTTGAGCTAATATCTCAACCTTGCACTAATATGGGAATCTAGTTAATGGACAATAAATATCAATCTAACTAGATATAACCAACTCCTAAAGACTAGGAACATACTCCTTCTTTAGCCAATGATCACACTTAAGACCAGTAGTAATTAGACACTCTAACACACCTCCTTAACAACTGCTTGTATTAATCTTGATCAACAATGTCCATCTCTAGTCTAATATGGTGTTTACAAACATTATCAAAATGTTGATGTCCATATAAAGAACTAACCATCCATAGCAATGCATGGGTAACCAACCATAAGAATTTCCCAAGGTAAAACATTCTATTTGTTTAAGGATGGTGTGTGTGTGTGTGTGTGTTTTCTCTATTTTTAGCATTTCATATATCTTCATACATTTAAGTAGAAAAAATTTAATTAAAGGTTATGATATCTAAATGAAATCAACCCCCACAAAAAATATTTCAGTGTTTTTTATTACATCTATTATGAAGAACTATTCTAGTAGAATATCCATGATAGTTTATGTGTTTTCTCTATTTTTAGCATTTCATATATTTTCATACATTTAAGTAGAAAAAATTTAATTAAACGTTATAATATCTAAATGAAATCAACCGCCACAAAAAAAAAATAAAAAAATTAAGTGTTTTTATTACATCTATTATGATGAACTATTCCAATAGAATATCCATAATAGTTTATGTGTTTTCTCTATTTTTAGCATTTCATATATTTTCATACATTTAAGTAGGAAAAATTTAATTAAAGCTTATGATATCTAAATGAAATCAACCCCCACAAAAAATTATTCAATGTTTTTTATTACATCTCTTATGTGGAACTATTCCAATAGAATATCCATGATAGTTTATGGATCAAGGGATGTTCAATTACTATTGCTTCAATACAAACAATCTATATGTACTCTTCATCTCCAAAACTAAAAGTGACCTTATCCTTTAATTATCCCGCAAGTTTAAACTACTATACTAACAAATAATTGAATAAATAAAATGAAATTATAGAAATTATATATTTGCATAGTTATAATCTAAATGACATGGTCATTATTTTGAACATATATTAACAATTGGTAAAAGTAACCCTAAAAATAAAACTAGATAACTCCAAAATATTTCAAGTATTATAATTCATAATATGAGATATTAAAACTATATAATCTTAAAATTTCATAAAAGTATATTATTTTTCAAATTTATTTATATAAAATAAAAATTTAATAACAACTGTGCAAATTCTTAGACTTCTCATAATTACATATCATAGATTAATAATCTTAAAACAACTCAATAGCATATACAAAATACAATATTAGAACACTTCTGCAGCGCTTCAAGTTTCAAAAGCATTTACACTAAAATATAGTTATAACCAACAATAGCCATCCTTTGGCTCTATTAACTAAGGCAATAAATGTGTATAACTTATTTTAAGAATTCCATGGATGTTAGAAATTACCGGACTGACTTTTAGGTAAGCAAATAAAATTCAACTAGAATTTCGTTGATTTTCAATTAAAACTACCTAAAATGGCTGGTATCCAACCTTGTGAATGGTGGATTGATATTCCATCCCATTTATATTGGTTTTACAAAGGATTAGTTCTGGGGTGCTTTGATGTTAAGTCAACGGTTACAACCCCCGCTTATCCATGAAGCGTATAATATCTGGTATAACCCTAGGCAGCTCTTCAAAGATAGCTGAAGCTCTGAATTATTTTAGTGCGGCAATGAACATGTAAATTCTGGCTGGCTCATCCCTCCCCAAACTATAGCTACATATTTTATTTAACACAAATATTCACGGGTCATCGTTATTATTCAGATATATACATCTAGTAATAAAATAACAAATCTTATATATATTTGAATTAAAATAATATATATATAATATATATATATAATATATATATATATATATATGTTTTGAATATGAAATATATATGTATGATGATTTTTAAAAGGCTTAATAAAGTTTTAATAATATATTTTTAAAAATATTTTAATTCATTTTCTTTTAATTTGATTGGTTAACCGGCAATACGCTGCCGTACTCCCTAATTAATATTACTCGCAAAATCAAATATTCTGAATTAGACGGATTAAATAGTTTTATCAGCCGCTGCAAATCGTATTCTTAGAACAAGGTAAACTTGATCCGATATGCAGTATGATTGCTTTTACTTTAATTCTTCGCTTTAATGCTCGCCCACAGGCACGAGGCGGTCGTAGGCAGGGGTTAAATTGGACGGGTCCCTTTGTCCATCATGGATTTTTTTATGACGATGTTATTTTTAAATAACCTTTCATATTACTTTTAATATTTCATTTTACCAGTTTTTTTAACTTAAAAGCAAAAAACACAATGGATACTGCAAACCTTGAAGCGAATGCAATTGAACTTTGAAGAGAATAGGGTTTGCAGCGAATGCAATTAAATTTTGAAGATAACAGGGTGAAAAACAACGTGCCATTGATAAAAATAAATTTCCAAAATTTCTTTCTTAATTAAATTTATTTTTCAGAAAATGGAACATTTTAGTTTAAATTGCAATAAGATTTTGTTAAAATGATGTCTAACCTGTGGATATTGGATATTTTCATGAAGGTATTCAAATGCAAGTAAAGGCTAGTGGAACTACTACTTAGTTAAAGGAGGAGCGAGCTTCTTCCCACGAGAATTCCCTAGAGGAGGGAAAAGATTCCATGAAATAGAACACTCTGAGCGAATTACAAGAATTTAAAAAGCATGTCTCTGCGCCACATATCAGAATTTGCATGTATAAATTATTCAAATATATTAAAATCTACTCGAACTTACTTGAATTTAGGCGAAGCCTGCGCTTGAGGAAACTCTGGGGACAATATGAAGAGGGGCTTCTCGTATTAGAATCCACACATTACACTTTTGGTCACTCTCCAATATTTTAGGGAAATACGATTTCACATGATACTATCTTTTATTTTTTTGTATTAGAATCTACACCTCACACTGTTGGTCACTCTACAATATTTTATAGAAATACCACTTGCTAGGATACTTTGTCCTTTATTCTTCAGATTTAGAATCTACACCTCACACTTTTGGTTACTCTCAACTCTTTTATGGGAGCACCACTTTACATGATATTTCATCTTTATTTCTTCAGTGATTTAAATACCACTTTACAGGGAAACTTCAAAAAACCTCTAATTCTTGTAAGAAACTGTAAACCATTTTACTAGGATATCATCAGGTAAGCATTGTATCTCTCAACATTTCTGACTTTAGCTCAAATTCATGGTCGAATTTTGAGAGGCCTCATCATCTCATTGTCTTCGTGATCCACAATCTGCAGTTACACATATAAATGAGTTTAATACACTGTTTCATCCACTAGAAAATGAAAGTATCAAATCTGAACAGGGAAAGTAGGGCTTATATGAAAGTGATAGAGATAGTGGGGTTGGACACTCGCATTAAAAGGATAACAACGCTGGAATTATGAGAAGAAAACTGGACAATAATAATCGTCATATACCCGGGTTCCATCTTAGAGAAGCTTTTCCATCACGCATGCACTGCACGAATTTCCCTGTAGTGTATTTCTCTGTATCGCTCAAATCATGCAGTGCTTTAATTCCTGCAGTCTTTAAGATTGGCAAACAAAGAACTGAGTGCCGTGGAGAGGGTGTTCATATGACCGTGTGGTTGAGATTCTGTCACTACAACAGGCTTGTAGTTGGCTTCTCCATACTTTAATGAAACCTTAGGAGGTCCACTACTGTAAACCTCTTGAAGGCCCATTTCGACTGCCATAACTGAAAATCTTTTATAAATTTGATTTTGAGAAGCTCTGAGTCATTCGCCCTGCAACAATGGTGGTGGTCTTCTCTTCCTGTGCAAGTACATATTTACTTTAATCTTGTCTTCAACGAGAATGAACATTGAAAATTGCTCACCTATCACCCTCTTTTGCTTTTGCTTTGTATTTAATTAGGATGCCTCTGTCACACAATCCCACTATTTAGTTCTCATGATTCAACATTATAAACACAAGCCACATATTAATGATGAATGTAGAAGTTGATTCTCAAGTAATGCAAACCGCCATTTAGAAAATGGATATAAGATTTTGTTGACACAAGTTATCTGAAAAGTACCAAAACACTGTGCATGACATGTTTTTGATGGTAAGAACTGATCCCAGACAAAATGAAGTAGTTAGGTGAAGTAGGGGTTACACACAAGTAGGCTATTCGACCACTCCACATATCCCATTACAATCTAGATATTTGACCACTCCACATATCCCATTACAAGCTAGATATACATAGAAATATATAGAAAATATATATAAATTTTGAAATTTTCTATTTTTTTATATACCCTTCATTTTGACATTTTAAAAAAGTATTTGCCAGTTAAGCCTAATGTGTCCATTTCAGAATACACTGTATTTTATTGGAAAAAAGTGGTAAAAAGTGGAAAAATTGGTATACAGGCCCTGGTCCAACTAGCCATGAATTTCGTACCATCTTGAAAATAGGAAATAGGGGTGGAGATGGAGGAATTGGGTGGACGTTCAAAAGTGGTTTGAGTTTGAGTAAAAAAATTTCAAAAAAATTGTAGAGGTAATATTTGAATCGTGTTTTTGATGATGGAAATAGATTTAGTACCATCAAATAGGAAATAGGAGTGGAGATGGAGGAATTGGGTGGACAGTCAAAAGTGGTTGGAATTTAAGTAAAAAAATTTCAAAAAAATTGTAGAGGTAATATCTGAATAGTGTTTGTGATGATGGAAATAGATTCAGCACCATCAAATAGGAATTAGAAGTGGAGACTAAGGAATTGGGTGGACGATCAAAAGTAGTTGGAATTTGAGTAAAAAATTTCAAAAATATTGTAAAGGTAATATTTGAATCATGTTTTTAATGATGGAAATAGATTCAACACCATCAAAAATCAAGGCACCTAAAATTTTGAAGTTTAACAACTATAACTTGGATTTCCAAAAATCCTTGCTAGATTGTCTCCAAATATAGCTCGAATTTCCATAACTTTCCCGGCCATTCCTCTGGCTAGTGAGTCTACAGACTGAAAATATAGAAAGCGGATGGATACATATGAACCGACCGTTTCTAAAACGCATTACTCGTCTTTTATCTTTATTCTGACTCTCAGCGCTATCGAGGAGGCAGCAGACGCGGAAATTGGAGTATCTCCATAAAGTGAGAAAATAGCTGCAACCGTACAATTTTGCCATGCCTCGAAAGGGTGTGTTGCCATAGAACGCGCAACATTTTCCAATGGGGCTTACGAAATCACGTGGACTTCAGATAAACCATTTTAGGTTTCGGAACTCTCACTAGAATAGCCAGGTGGACAAAAACTCTAAACAGGAAAGCCACGGTACGTTTACTATCCTCCTTTAGATAAGCCGCAGTACATGCATTTGGGGATGTGAATCGGATACTCGAAAGAGTGTTTGCAGCAATAAATCGCGCTCGTTTGCAATCGTGACCGTGCGGTGACGCGGTCGTCACTTAGATGCCAGTAAAAGCAGCCTATGTCATTTGGCGTTGGATATTGAAAGAGAATTTTCTAAATTTGGCTGTTGTTTTATACCTCGAATATGTTATTTGGTGACCTAACAAATAAAACCTTAGGAGAAATAGGCACACTGTAGCAAAACAAACCTTTAACATGGCAGAAAGTCTAAGTAGGAGTAGAATAGGAAACCTTTGGGCTGTTACACTATTTTTCTACAATTGGAGGTTGTTTTGAAGCGCTATGTGTTTTTTTTAGCTTTCATGACAGAAAGCCCTTAGAGAAATATAACAATAAAGTTGTCATGTTATTTAGTTATTTTATTGTGATCCAAATATATGCACAAATAGTTCAAATCCAAAATTTGGATTCAACATAGCTAGCGCTTAATTCAATAAAATATTTTATGATGTGTTGTATGTATTCTAAATAATAAAAAAATTGTAATAAGTTTGAATTTGTTTAATTTTTTTATTAATTTTAAAATATAATTAATTTTTTTTGGTAGATAAAAGTTATATATATAATTGACATTAAAGAGTACTTGGGACATATCGCCTGTGGTTGGGACAACACATTATTAACCTCCTCACCACATGATGCATTGCTATCTATTGACGCAACAATTGTAAACAGTAAACATTGGACACTGGTAATATAATGCTTCTTGCCAGAGATTTACTTCCCTTCATTTAAAAAAAAATAATTGACATTAAAAAGAATGATAACAAGTTAATGATTGATTACTAGTGTGGTTCATCATCAGGGCAACATGAAAAATCAAATCTTAGCAACAAGTTAAATAGAGAATCAAGACTTTCTAATGGCTATAGGGATTTCACTGGATAGGGAAATGGAGCAAATTATTATTATTTATTAATAATAAATTAATTAAATCAAAATAGCAATATAATTATTTAAAATATATAATTATAATAACTAACATGACCTCCAAATATATAAAATAATGAGTCGAAAAGTAACTATAATAAATTCAAGACTATTAGTCAATAAAAACAAAAGTAGGTCCTAAAATAAAATACAGAAATAATATTAGATTATAAATATAAATATAGTTATAAGAAGGTTAAAGAAAGACAATATTGAATGATGGTAATTTTTTATACAATGCTCATATTATAGTACACATGTCATGTCATTAGAGTATAGAATGATATAATGAGAGTTATACAAATTGTACACATGTTAGTTTTACTTTTTTTCAATTTTTTTAATTAAAAAATAAAACCCATAAAAATAGTCTATTCAATATTTTACACCAAAGAGAAAATGGAATTTTTGAATTTAATTACAAACTATTTGTGTTGATGGTACATAGTAATTAATATATAATGTTATTTTTCAAAATATTTATATTTACTATACATAGTAATTAGTGATATAGTACATACTAATTAATAATAGAGTCAATTCTTGTCATTATACACAGAGAATATGTCATTGTTGTGAAAATTGATTGATATATACAAATTGATGTAACCACTAAGATGTGGGTCCTGATACGATTTTCTTGAACTCAACTCAAATAAGTATTATTCACTTGTCATAGAATGCACCATGAACAAAATAAAAACTAACTTTCTAGGTTTTCTATTTTTTTATGATATTTATGGTCAAGGTGGCACGTGAGTCGAACTCAATTTCCACCTCCTTTTGCCAAACTAAGGATTTGTTGTCCTTAAGAAATAGGCATTTAACTAATGTGTTGATTAAAGTTTTGACAACTAGCAATTGCAACATATTTTGCCAAACTAGGGATTTGTTGTCCTTAAGAAATAGGCATTTAACTAATGTATTGATTAAAGTTTTGACAACTAGCAATTGCAACATATGTTACAAAGGAAATTCGAGAATAAATTTGAGAAGCATTATGACATATAAAAAACCATTGAAGATAAAAAGTAATAAACAAAATGTTACTCAACTGTCTTAAATTATAAGCAGGAGTTTCATGTGAGCTATTAAATCCTTGAAAGTGTCCATTGTCAATGACATATCTCTAAAGTGATAATTCATTCAATAATTGAGAAACTCTTGGAAGTCCTTGACCGAATTGAAATTTGATAATCCTCACCTCCCAAACCTTTTGGTAAAAAACCATTATAGCAAAAATCACCTGAGAAATTGTTGGATCCCATCATTTTAGGCATATAATAACAACTTGAACCACCTGAAAATTGAGAATCATATTTTATTTTTTGTGGAGCATACTTGTTAGGAGCATTATGGACCATACTTGTTAGGAGCATGTGAATGAGAGTCTGTACATGGGTATCAATGAGTGTATATTACCATCCATGGAGAGAACAAGGGTGTTCAATAAATATGGGGTTATATTTCACGAACTCAAATAAAGAAAAATCTAACATCAAAATTTAAGAAAACAATCACAATCAAAATTAATGATTATAATTAATATTGAATTAAAGAATCCATTTTTGTTGACCATTCCAAAATTGTATTTCAATGGA
Organism: Pinus taeda; assembly: GCA_000404065.3. Lineage (NCBI taxonomy): Eukaryota > Viridiplantae > Streptophyta > Pinopsida > Pinales > Pinaceae > Pinus > Pinus taeda. The sequence continues at coordinate 116,596 of APFE030535531.1, read as the reverse complement.
ATTTCAAAATTGAAAATATATTTAACCTATAAATTTGATCTAACATCCATTCCTTCATCAGAATCTCACACCACTATTGCCAAGGAAAAATCTGGTCTTCAAAGATAAGATGCAAGGGCACTCACACAAAAAAAATTGGTGTCCTTACTGGTTTGTAGTTCTCTTTTTTAGGCTCCATAAATCAATTCTAAAACAAAGTTGTAGATAGCAGAATTTGAAGCCTTGTATTCACTCTTGTTAATAAATTCCAAATAGCCCGAGGAATGTGGCCTTTATCAAGAATTAAAAGACCTAAACCCCTTGTAAGGTACCTTCCTATCTGCTTTGTCTCTTTAGATATTTTGGAATTTTCTTCATTGGTGAAAGTGTAAAACAAAGAGTAGTTTAGTATCAACACACTTTCCTTCTTATGCCACTCATGTGGCATTTTTATGTTATAAATAGTATAGACCTATCTGATGGGTACTTTACATGGAATAGACATTACAAATCCTCTAAAAGGGGAATCCCTTATTGTAAAGTGTCTTAATGGGCTCAGAATATAAATGGAAATGTTAAAATTCCACTTTTTAAACTCCTTTTGCCATGTATGGAGCATGCTTTTTGGGGCAATGATAAATAGTTTTCATGTTGGAAAGAAACTCAGATAACTTTGTAGGAAACTTATATCATGAGTGGTTTTCCTTATAGGAGGATTACCAAGGACGAGAGTGGTAAGTATATGAGCATGGCATTACCAAAGCTCTCATAAAAAATCAACACCTCAATGCAAGGAGAAGTAAAACATTTACTCCACAATAAGAGTTGTTAAGGCCTTTTGTTGTCATGATATGTTATGTAAATACTTTGACATTCTCAAATAAAAAAAAATTGAAATTGTTTAAAATAAAATTAAAATTTAGTGTTTGTAGCTCTTGGGATGGATGTTTTAATAGCTAATAGCTAATAGTTTTGCTAACTTTATATATATATATATCCCTCTTAACTCTAGAGAATTGAAAGAATCAAATCTTTTGAGGTGCAAAACATTTAGTTAATTGTGGAAGAAATTATATTAAGTTAAATAATATTCTTAATTATGGAGACTCACACCAACTTTACTATATAGATTAATTTTTTTATAATACTATGAGCTAATACCACATAAGTGTTTGATATGATATCTTCTAACCATATCTCAATATTTGTGCATATTCCATATTCCATGGAAATTAAATCTACACCATCCACCTAATTAAACTAAAATTCTAAAAAAACTCTTCTAAAATAAAAATAGATATACTTATAGATATAAATTGTTATTTTAATTTTCACCACTAATATCCATATTCAACAACAATAATTTACTAATACAAACATTCCTTATCCTTTTTAAAATTTAAAATATAATCTCTTAAAAACATCCAATTCCATTCTAATTCATTTGGTGAAACATCCAATGCCATTCTAGTTCATTTCGTGACATATTGTAGCTTAAAAAACGTGAGGACATTACTTCTGAAAAGGACGAGAATGTTAAACCTCGTGTTGAGATTTTCTGTTTGGAGTAAGATAGGCAAAAATCTTTGTAGGTGACAACAATAGACATTTTGTTGCTAGATTAACTCCAGTTTGTTGGGAGGGAGTTAATGCATCCTAAATTTGAGTTGAGAGGATTTATGAGGCAGTTAGATCCTCTTTCCTATATAAGAGGCAACCATTCGGATTGTTTTCTATGAGGGTGAGAGTTTTGTGAGGATTTCATTTTGTAATCTCCTGTTTGATTAATAAATTGCCGATGCCTATGTTGTGTGGACGTAGCCCAGATTGGTTGGGTGAACCACGTTAAATTCTTGTGTCTTTATGTGCATGATTGAGCTACTGTGTATTTTGTTTAATTTAGCTGAGCATCTACTTAACCAACAAGTGGTATCAGAGCAATGTTGGAGTGCTGGAGGTGCTGAGATTGCATGCTGGAGGTGCGTGCTGGAGGTGCGTATAACTGAGTGTGGAGGGTGTATATCACTATTGCGTGGAAGACAGACAGACCAGACCTGCGTGCTGGTGTGTGGAGTTTATTGCTGCGTTGATCGTTTGCGGGCGTGGATCGTTTGCTGCTGCGTGGATCAATTGCGGGCGTGGAGGCCTGTACATTGCTGTACATTGCTGGAGACGTGGATCGTTTGTTGTTGCGTGGATCGTTTGCGGGCGTGGAGGCCTGTACATTGTTGTACATTGCTGGAGACGTGGATCGTTTTACTGTGCGTGGAGGCCTGTACATTGATGTTGGTGTGTTTGATTGGAGGTTGCAATGTCTTAATCAATTGCTGGCTGGAGATTTTACAGTATTCACCCAGCCCGCTGAATTGTGAACCTCGAGGTCCATGGAAAAGGTTAGTTTCTCCCTGTTACGAAATGGTCATTGCAGCAATTAAATTGGACTGGCGCATCTCATACAAATGTATTGATATATATTATGCCAGATTCTTCTCATTTAAATCAAATATATCACCTCGTTTAAATTAAATATATCTTCTTTGGATATTAAATATTGAAAGTAAAGTGAGAGCGGAGAGGATGTTTATGGCATCAGTGCTGCAAGAATGTGGATGTTGAGATTCCGTAGAATCTTTTGAGAGACGGGGACGACCTCATACCATTTTTCATGTTAGTGTGCACTACGGAATGCCATGCCTTGTTGCCTACGCAAATGACCTGAATCCTTCTGGTTGGGTTCTTAACGACGACATTATATATTTGCTGGTTGTTTTATATATATTTGTTGGTTGTTTAAATAGTTAAATAAAGGCAAATAGAATAAAGACAGTTCAAATAGAAGGCAAAGGCAAGTGTATGTTTTTTTTTGTGGGGCGGAATTTGCACAAGTAAAAGGAATTAAAAAAAAAAAAAAGGCATATAAGTGCATATGGCAGAAATTTGTATGTAAAGTACAAAGGGCATATATTTGTTTGTTTTAAAGGAAAAGGAATTTGTTAAACACAAACTTCATTTATTTAAAGTTGGTTTTTTTTGAGATTATTGTGTTTTTTTGGTTGATATAAGATGGCGAAAACTCAAAGTGCCCGGTTTGAAATTGAGAAGTTTAATGGCAAGAATAATTTTGAGATCTGGAAGGTGAAGATGCATGATTTGATTGTCCAACATGGCGTGGCAAAGGCATTGTTGGGCAAGTCTAAACAGCCTTACAACATCACAGATAGTGAGTGGGCCGAGATGATGAAAGAGCGATTAGTGCTATTCAACTGTGTCTAGCTGATGGTGTCCAATTTAATATTGTGTCGGAGACAACAGCTACTGGTTTGTGGATGAAACTGGAGAAACTATACATGACCAAATCCTTAACCAATCGGATTCTCCTGAAGCGACAGTTGTACGGTTTGCGAATGAAGGAAGGTACATCGATTGCTGATCATTTAAATGCTTTTAATACTCTTCTTGTGCAATTACAAAGTATAGAAGTAAAAATACCATCCGAGGATAAAGCTATCACTTTATTGTGCTCGTTGCCCGAGTCATGGGATCATTTTGTTACTTCTATAAGTCTTAGTTCATCAGAAACTATTGAGTTTGATGATGTAGTTACATCCTTATTATCGAAAGAAACAAGGAGGAGGTCGCATTCCGAAACCTCTACATCAGAAGCTATGATGGTTAGAGGTCGCTCGAAAGAAAGACGCCCCAGGAAGCCGAGCAACTCACGTTCAAAGTCAAAAGGGAAGAAGAGTAAGCTAAAGTGTTGGTTTTGTGGCAAATCAGGGCATTTAAAGAAGGACTGCTGGAAGCAACAGCAAGAAACTTCAAAAGCAGAGTCTTCGATAGAGAAGAAGGAGGCGAATACGACAGATACAGGTTCGACATCTGGTTCAGGTATGAGTGATGAAGTATTATCATTTAATGTGTCAAATCATGGTCAACATTGGTTGTTAGATTTCGGTGCATCAAACCACATGTGTATCCATAAAGAATGGTTTAAGGAATATAAATCAATTAATGATCGAGTTGTGTACATGGGTAATGATGTAACATGTAATATTGTTGGGATTGGGAGCATACAACTACAAATGTTTGATGGGACAACTAGAATATTAACTGATGTTAGGCATGTACCAGATTTAAGGAAAAACTTGATTTCATTAGGCGCACTTGATTCAAATGGATATAAGACTGTAATTCAAGGTGGAGTAATGAAAATTTACAAAGGCATCTTACTAGTTATGAAAGCTAAAAAAGTAGGAAATCTATTTCAGTTAGAAGGAGGTACAGGGTCAGATTTTGTGTCTACTGTGTCTGAACATGACAGTAATTCCATCCACTTATGGCATCAAAGATTGGGGCATATGAGTGAAAGAGACTTAAAAATTTTGGCTGATCGAAAGTTACTTCCAAATCTGAAGACTGGAAAATTAGATTTCTGTAAACATTGTCTGTTTGGAAAACAAAGTAAACAAAAGTTTAAAACAGGCAAACATACTAGTAAAGGCATACTTGATTATATCCATTCAGCTGTTTGGGGATCAGCCCTTACAACTTCATATGGTGGTTTGTCTTATTTTGTATCATTCATTGATGAATTTTCTAGGAAGGTTTGAGTCTACATGTTGAAAAGAAAGTCTGATGTTTTTTCAGTTTTTAAGCAGTTTAGAGCATTGGTAGAAAACAACACTGGTAGAACAATAAAATGTTTAAGAACTGACAATGGTGGTGAGTTTACTTCGAAGGAATTTGACAACTGTTTTAAGAATGCAGGGATCGAGAGACATAAGACCACGATTTATACTCCTCAACGAAATGGAGTTGTTGAATGCATGAATAGGACTCTTCTCGAGAGAGCAAGAAGTATGCTAAGTAATGCCGGGTTGCAAAAGGAGTTGTGGATGGAAGCGGTGGCAACAGCTTGTTATGTGATAAACCGATCTCCATCGATGGCCATAGACTGCAAGATTCTGCAAGAGGTATGGAAAGGACACCCTTGTGAATATTCTAAACTCAGAGTGTTTGGTTGTGACGCATATGCTCTAGTGCCTAAACATCAGCAAACTAAGTTAGATCCAAAGTCTAAAAGGTATATCTCTGTGGGTATGGTGTTGGAACAAAGGGATATAGATTGTGGGATCCTACAACCCGCAAAATCATCATCCACAAAGATGTAAAGTTTAATGAATACTCTCTCGTACAGTTAGATGTAGATACTAGATTGAAACAGGATGATGTATCTGACTTTCAGCACATTAAGTTTGATAGTATTTCTAATGATAGCCATGATGACCATAGTTTAGATACTAGTCATGAACAGGTTTCAGAATCAGAACATGAATAGGGTTCAGGTTTAGATCATGAACAGGTCTCAGATATTGATCGACAAGAAGTGCCTACAGATGGTAGTCAGCCAATCGAGGAAGCACCAGAAACATCCTTAAGGAGGTCGACAAGAATCAAATGGCCACCGAGAAGGTATGATGATTATGTTACTTCAGTTGCATTTATTGCTAATGACGATGAACCTTTGTGATATCAGGAAGCAATAGAAGGTTCGAAAAGTGACAAGTGGAAAGCAGCCATGAAGGACAAAATGATGGCCTTGAGTAAGAATGACACATGGGATCTGGTTGAGCTTCCAAAAGGCAGGAAAACAGTAGGGTGTAAATGGGTCTTCAAGCTGAAACGAGGTGTGAATGATATGGAAGACAGGTACAAAGCGCGACTGGTTGCAAAAGGGTTTTCTCAGAAAGCCGGTATTGACTTTCATGAGATTTTTTCACCAGTGGTTAAAATTGTTTCAATTAGAATTGTGTTAGCATTAGTGGCTTTGCTTGAGTTAGAATTGCAATTAGATGTTAAGACTGCATTTCTACATGGAGACTTAGATGAGGAAATATATATGGAACAACCGGAAGGGTTTGTTCAGCATCGCAATGAGAAATTTGTCTGCAGGCTCAAGAAGTCATTATATGGCCTGAAGCAGTCGCCTCGGCAGTGGTATAAGAAATTTGATTCTTTCATGTTGAGTCAGAAATATGTTAGAAGTGAATATGATCATTGTGTTTATTTTAAACAGTTGAATAATGGCATATTCATTATCTTGATATTGTATGTTGACGATATGCTTTTAGCAAGAAAAAGCATAGAAGAAATCAATAGGTTGAAGGCTCAGATGGCAAGGACATTTGATATGAAAGATCTAGGAGCAGCAAGACAGATTTTGGGCATGGAGATTTTCAGAGACAGGAGAAATGGTAAGCTATGGCTATCACAACAAAAGAATATTGAGAAAATACTTTTGAGGTTTGGTATGGATAATGTGAAGCCTGTTTCAGTCCCTTTAGCTTCCCATTTTAAGCTTTCTTCGAATTTATGTCCTAATACAGATGAAGAAAAGGATTATATGTCTCGAATTCCATATGCCAATGTAGTAGGGTGTTTAATGTATGCGATGGTTTGTACTCGACCAGATATTTCACATGCATTTGGGGTTGTCAGCAGGTACATGGCAAATTCGGGTAAAGAACACTGGTCAGCAGTGAAATGGGTGCTTCGGTACTTGAGAGGCACAGGTAGTTATTGTATTACTTACAATAAGAGTAGTCAATTTGTTTGCGAATATGTTGATTCCAATTTTGCAGGTGATTTGGATAAGAGAAGGTCAACTTCAAGGTACGTCTTTACTCTTGCAGGTGGAGCTATCAGCTGGATTTCAAAGCTACAAAATATTGTTGCTTTATCCACTACTGAAGAAAAATACATTGCTGCTTCTCATGCTTGCAAAGAAGCGATTTGGTTGAAAGGTTTGTTTGGTGAATTTGGTAGGTTGCAAGACAGCATCAAGTTATTTTGTGACAGTCAAAATGCAATACATTTGGCTAAGAATCCGGCCTATCATAGTAAATCAAAGCATATACCGATCAAGTACCATTTTGTAAGACAGGTTATCACTGAAAGGGGAGTCTCCCTTGAAAAGGTGCATACAAAGGAGAATTGTGCAGACATGTTCACGAAACCAGTTTTGTTAGAGAAGCTACGTTGGTGTTTGGCTTCTCTTGGCTTGCAAAAAAAGATAAAATAATAATAACAGGGCATCAGGCTAATTGTTGTCAAGGTGGAGATTGTTGAGATTTTATGTTTGGAGTAAGATAGGAAAAAATCTCTGTAGGTGACAACAATAGACATTTTGTTGCTAGATTAACTCCAGTTTGTTGGGAGGGAGTTAATGCATCCTAAATTTGAGTTGAGAGGATTTATGAGGTAGTTAGATCCTCCTCTTTCATATATAAGAGGCAACCATTCGGATTGTTTGCTATGAGGGTGAGAGTTTTGTGAGGATTTCATTTTGTAATCTCCTGTTTGATTAATAAATTGCCGATGCCTATGTTGTGTGGACGTAGCCCAGATTGGTTGGGTGAACCACGTTAAATTCTTGTATCTTTATGTGCTTGATTGAGCTGCTGTGTATTTTGTTTAATTTAGCTGAGCATCTGCTTAACCAACACCTTTTGCTAGTCACAGGGAGATGACACCAGAAACATGATCCCTAAAGCAATGGAAAATTATACAGCTACTTCTCTTCCTATTTCCTTTTAGCATTTTAATGATAATTTATGACGATTTTTATTTTTAATATATGGGAAGACAAGGGAATCCCATACATATACACATGCTATACAGGATAAGAATATAGGATGGCAGAGAAGGCCAAATCCAGTTCCCGTACTTACCTTACATACATACTTTTTCATCGTCTCTCAATAACAGTGCATATTCCATATTCTATAGAGATTAAATTTACACTATTTACTTAATTAAACTAAAATTTTATTTCTAATATAAAATGAATATATTTATAAATATAAATGGCTATTTTAAATTTCACCACTAATATCCATATCCAGCAACAATAATTTAATCATATCAACATTCCCTAACTTTTTAAAATCTAAAATATAATCCCTTAAAAACATGCAATGCCGTTCTAATTTGGTGACATATATTGCAGTATAAAAAATTGCAGGACGTTATACACACATGCTGAAGAACATAAGAATATAGGATGGTAGAGAGAAGACCTTGCCCTATATACATGCTTTTTCGTGTTAAACTTGTCCTCTTGTTGTCCTTCGACCACTGCAATGAAATGTTTTCTTTGTTTCAGGGACAGTGTTCAAATGCTCTGCTTGACATTTTAAATATCGAGGGAATATATGGTATGGTTTTTATGCTTTTCATATAGTGGAGAGGCCACGAACTCTGCCTTTGGGCAGAGAACTTTCTTCCTCCAAATACCTCTGAAAGAAACGTGCAAAAAAGCAACACAAAAAAGACCTTTCTGCATGTTTTGTCCATTTCATTGTACTCATCATGCGCTGCCCTTTCATCACTACCATACTTTAAAAAGCTATTGTACAGAATAATGCCTTGAAAATCCAGTCCACAGAATACTGTTTTTTTGACAAAGGAAACAACCCTCTAAATATTTTCAACATTCCTCTCTTTTAAGATAGTGGAAAGGCCAGCAACTCTACCTTTGGGCAAAGAACTTTCTTCCTCCAAATCCCTCTGAAAGAAACCTGCAAAAAAACAACGCAAAAAAAGACCTCTCTGCATGCTCTGTTTATTGCACTATACTCATCATGCATTTCCCTTTCATCATTACCATACTTTAAAAATCTATTGTACACAATACCGCCTTGAAAAGCCAGTCTACAAAATACCATTTTTTTTACCAAGAAAACAACCGTCTAAATCTTTTCAGCATTCCTTTCTCGGGATGGCTTGCCCACTGTATATGTATATATAATGGCATACATAGAAGAGGGTAGATTAAAGACTTATAAATTTATGAAAACAATCGAAACTTTCTTAGGATTTTACAAAAGATTTGGTGAATATTTTTTGGAAATCCAAGATATGGCTATTAAGACAAAATACCATTTTTTTGACCAAGAAAACAACCGTCTAAATCTTTTCAGCATTCCTTTCTCGGGATGGCTTGCCCACTGTATATGTATATATAATGGCATACATAGAAGAGGGTAGATTAAAGACATACAAATTTATGAAAACAATCGAAACTTTCTTAGGATTTTACAAAAGATTTGGTGAATATTTTTTGGAAATCCAAGATATGGCTATTAAGTTTCAAGATTTTTGATGTGTCGATTTTGAAAATGTTGAGTACATTTTCACCACTTTAACTGACAGTTTTTGAAAAACAAAAAAACTAAATTTATGTTGAATACATTTTCACCACTCTAACCATCAAAGTTTTTGAAAAACAAAAAAAACTAAATTTCTGGACCTACTGATTTGATGCTTCCCTCGACTTCTCTATTCAGGTGATGTGGACATGGAGAAGCCATGTAGGATAACTTAAAAAAAAAAAGCATTTACCAAACCACGAAAGAGTGAGAGTGAGGGTGAAGAAAAAGAAAACCTCATAAAATGAGTTCGCTATTGATCAAAATTATGCTCATTTATTTACCGTCTCATCCATCGAGGGATACAAAACAAAAAGGTCGAGAAAACTTCGTTGCCAGAGTAGTTGAAATACATATATGTTCTCATTGTTTAACACACAATATCTTTGAGGTGAGGAATAAAATCTGGGAGACGATGCCGGAAGGAAATATATTATATAGATGATAGCTTGCACTAATGTTCAATAGAAATATGTAACGAAGATTACAAGATCTAGCGTGTCAGTAGAATTGGGGGATAACCGGGGCGTGGGGATTATTTTCAATGGAGCAGCTTTGTCCAGCGAGAGTCCAATTTTCCAGTCATGTCTAACTAGGTATGAGCATGGGGAAGGGACCAATCGAAGGAATGAAGCAGAGAACTGAGAATGAAGTGAAGAATGTGATGGCTGATGGGAAGGCCTAGGCATCTTCTTCTTCCTGCGCCAAATGGAATCAGTTCGAAGTTGTGTAGTCAACTGTACGTGTTTTCAAGAATCACTCTGGAAGATATTCAAGAGGCTTGCTCCATACATTGGGATCCCGTTCTATTGCCCACAGATTAATGATCGTTTAGGTGTGTTTCGATATGAAGAAACTTGCGATTTGGCAAGGGAGTCTGCTCTGTTAGACAGAAGAGCCAAATGTTGAATAGAAATATTCAACTTATAATAGAAATATTCAACTTTTCGTATCCGCATTAATCAAAACTTTCAACGCAAGATCAAGTTACAGACTGACAGAATTAATGAAACAAGCATACCTAAAAATTTGAAGAAAAACCGTGTTCATGGATCAAAATAAAAACCGTCTTCATGGATCAAAATATCATCGATATCAGCATTAATCAAGACTTACAATTCAAGATCAAGTTACAGACTAACAAAATTAGCAAAAGAAGCATACTTGAAAATCTAAAGAAAAACCTTGTTCATGGAGCAAAATATATTGATATAGGAATTAATCAAAACTTATAATGCAAGATCGAGCTTCAGAATGAAAGAATTAACGAAATAAGCATACTTGAAAATCCGAAGGAAAACCTTGCTCATGGAGCAAAATATTTGAAAATCTGAAGAAAAACCTTGCTCATGCAGCAAAATATTATCGATATCGGCATTAATCAAAACTTGCTAACAAAAAATCAAATTAAAAACTGACATAATTAACCGAAAGAAGCATAATTGAAAATCTGAAGAAAATTGAAAATCTGAAGAAAAACCTTGTTCATGGAGCAAACTATTATCGATGTAAGAAGTTAAGTCGGTTGACAGTTCATAAGGAAGATGGTTGACAGTTTATTGGGGGATCCAACGACCCAGTAACAACCGTCACGGTTGGCGTTGTTCAATTCAAATCAACGAGCAATGATTACCCAATTGTCTAATAATAAAATCGAATGGCACATTACATATTTTGATAGGAAAGCAATTAAGTTTCATAATTTAATCAAATTGTACATATTTTTATTGCATAATATTGGATCTTTTTCAATATTATGAATAAGATAGGAATATTTTTTATTATAGTTTTTGTGCATTTGATATTGATAAATCATAATATTGTAACAAAGTTATTTATAATTTAAAATTTTCCATAATAAATTTAGAATTCTTATGATTGATTAAGTTTCATAATTTAATCATTTTATTTTTTAATTACATATAGAGATGATTGTTACCTTCGAATACTTATAATACTTTAGGCCTACAGGACAAATTGTAAATGGTTAAATGGACAGACATCATTTTGATTGGTGTATGGGCTAGAAGCTATGATGCCAATTGAAATTCTCATACCTAATTTGAACATAACTACTTTTATACAAATATATAAGCCTCGTGCCCTGGAGTGCGAGCTTGAGGAGTTAGTGCATTTAGAAGAGGATCAAATGCATGTAGGGTTGTTTCATCAAAATTTGTAGAAGGCTTAAGAGAGCTTGACATGATTGTTGTTGTTGATACTGGTTGGAGTTTTGTTGGTCACACATTATGCTTTTATCTAGGTTAGATTGAAAACAATGCCAACAAACAACTTTAATGGATCTACTTGACCTTTCCACCATGATCGAAAAACATAAAAGGAAATAAGGGGTGTCCCTACCAAATTCCCCTGGAGCGGGTGAAGGTCTTTAAGGGAGATTCATTGACCAATACGGAAAAGTAGGCTTTGGCAACAAAGGCTAAGACATAAGATATCCATTTTCTTCTAAAGTTGAAAGTTGTGAGCATATGATGAATCTATTTCCAAATTATTGTATTAAAGGCCTTAGAAAGGTCCAACTTAATGAGAATACATGTTTTCCTTGTGACCTTTAGAGAATGGATGAGTTCATGTGCTAACAATTTTTTTTTCCATAATCCACCTACCTTCCACACACCCAATTGACTATTATGAAATAATGTTCAAATGATGGGTTTCAATATGTTAGCTACAACCTCATAAATTATCCTATAAATAATATTGTAGAGGGATATAGGCTTATAAGCAAATGGATCTTTCCCCTTATTGTATATAGGGACTAGTGTGATGAAAGTGGCATCTAAGGTCGCTTGAATAGAGTTATATCTTCTAGAGTGCTCTGCCACCATCTAGATGTCATGCTTGAGAATGTTCCAACACACTTGAAAGAAGTCCATAGTGAAACCATATAGGCCTAGAGTTGTGCCTTTTGCATCTTCTTTACCATTTATTCCACATCCTATAAAGAGACGCCACTTATGAAAAATGTGATGATTCTAGAGATGTTTCTTGTTATATTTGCTATTGCTGACCTCCTATCCCAAATGGATTTTGAGAAAAAATTTTGATAGTATGTCTTCAACTCTTCCTCTATGTCTTGGTTGTTTTCCAACCTATTTCTTTGGGGTTCCTTTAAACATGTGTTGGGATTGTGTTTTCTATGGTGGAATAAGCTTGAATTATGATCTCCTTCCTTCATCCAATGGATCCTTGATTTTTGACTCCACAAGGTTTCCTCATGGGCTTGTCTTTCCTCCCACATTGAGGAAATTCTAGTTTCTTTGATTGCTAATCATATAATTCTTTAAAGGTTTTTAGCTCAACGGAAGAACAACTGTTTTATAAGCAGGAGGTTGGTGGTTCTCCCAAGAGACAATAACACATTATATATTGTCTTTATAGAGGCAATTTTTTAAGACAGCAATTTAAGGCTCTCTCTTAAAGACAATATTTAAGACAATCCAGAGGATTTTGTTTTTGTTGTCTCATGTTAAGACAATTTACCCAAAAATTGTCTCAAATATTATCTTAAAACCCCCCTCTATGTTGTAATGTTAAAGTATACAATAAATTAAATTTGATAATACATAATTAATTATTATTTGATTAATTATGGAAACCAAACTAATTTTTTTTTCCAATTTAACAATCCTATAACCCTCTCGCCTCTGTTTGTTGTTGTTTTTTGAAAGGCAACAACTTAGTCGTAATAGAGCTGCGTCCACTAGACTCCTGCATTATGAAATATTTTAATTACCACGTATTTGAGTACAATGTGCTTTTGAAACGGGACTGTCCACCCATTTGTATACCATATGAAACGTTCACCTGTAAATATTCTCCTCTAGGAAGGGTTTTCGTATTTTAATTACATTACAAGAATTCAAGTAAATTTGTTAGAAACCACCTGGTTGTGAACCTCACGGCCGGGCGCCACAATACTCATAGCGTAGAGAGGGTCGGGCTTTATTAAGATGGTGTGTTGTGTAAATCGATTTATGTTTTTAATTCAAATTTTTATTTAATTATGCAAATTGCATTAATTTTTAATTAATTATGTCAATCCCATAATGACAGCAGGACGAGGCAGGCTGAAGGGATTCGTGCAATTAACCTTATTCAATATAATTTGTGGACTATAATATGTGACCTAGTTTTTTTTTAAACATTACTGTATTACCTTAATAGTAGTGAACATATATTTTAATTATTAATTAAAAAAATGTTATAATAATAAAAATTATTTATTTTAAAATAACTTATTAATTAATTAATATATTTAATTATTTAAATAAATTGAAGATGATAATTCATTAATTTAAACTCATTTCCAATCATGTGAGCAAAGCGAAGGTCTCACCATGTACATGTAGTTGTTATCGACTGGCAATCGCTCAGATCATACAACGGCAAGAGCTAACCAGCTTGCCATAAGGTATTAAATGACTGGTTAGCTGCATGCCCTTTAACTTTATAACACACTCCATTATTTTTTATTTATCTCGTTATGCGTGGGGTGTGTTATAAAGTTAAAAGGCATGCAGCTAACTAGTCATTTAATGCTCTATGGCAGGCTGGCTAGCTCTTGCCTCATACAACTGGCGTGACACAACAAACAACAAGGACAGCGATGAAATCACACGTAGAGGTATGGAAATATGCATACGTTGATGGGATTTGATCATAGGACATTGATACAAGAATTCTGAACAAATTTTATTAGATATCACTTTTTATTAGATTTTTTACAATTTTGTTTGGGTGAAAGCGGTTTTTTGCAGTGTTTACTTCATAAGCTTGTGAGTTTGTTCCCCTACTGATTTTAGAACTGAAGCCTAACCATATGATCAAGGGTTACATAGCCGTGAAAATTAATTATGAGGGGTACACTGTGCTTTTGCGGATCTCAAGTTTTAACATGCTCTCTATTTGCATGGGCGAAACAACCGTCCAATTTCGTGTGGCTAAGCTACCACAAATATGGGGAAATTTTCTATCAAAATCAACGAGAATTTGCCTTGGTCATAGCTGCTAATTCACGCGTTTGGTGATCTTGAACCTTTGTGTGTGGGTGGACATATTTTTGTTTATCGTCGTTTTTTGGTTGAACTAGTGTGTTGTCATCAATGTGAGTCATTTTATAAATTCATGGACGGAATGGGGCTTTTGTGATTTTTTAAAATTGATCAGTAACAGAGAGATGGGAATGAGAGATCAACAAAAAGTTTTCTGTTGACGAGCAACGAGTAGCATGGACAATGGTGTGAACATTGTGGTCAGTAGTGAGAGCAATGAGCAATGAGCAATGTGAGAGTAGGGAGCTTGAACATTGTGGTCAGTAGTGAGAGCAATGAGCAGTGAGCAATGTGAGAGGAGGGAGCTTTTATGGAGCAGAAGCATTAAGCAATAAGCAAGGAGCAGTGATAACCTGAACAACAGGGAGCGGTGTGAAGTAATCTTGCCATTTTATGGATCTAAATATTTCTCGAAACGAGTTGGATGGAAAATGCATTCAAACATGACAAAGGGACAAGAAATTTCAAAACACGTGGAGACAAACGATTTAGGATAAGTGAAAATTTCCTCATCCACCAAAGATGGGAAATGGGTTTGGGTCAATGCCAAACAATATCAGGACATTTTAAAATGAAGCCTAGCCTGTCTAAAAGGGGAGCAGACAAGGAAAAAATGGTTTAAAAAGGAAAGTACTCGAGCCCTTCGCAAGAAGCACTCAAACAAGTCCCCTCTACAAGCACTTGGCAACAAGAAGTCTAGAGGAAAATTCTTATATAGTTCCACATCCACACCTCTCACCTCGTCATTTGATCTTTATGTGAAAGAATTGTTAAATGCAAAAAAAAGGTTGGAGGTTTTAGAAGCTAAAGAGGAGGAAAGAGATCATAAAATTTATGTAATGACAACTGAGAACAAGACTTTATCATAAACAAATAAAGTTTTAAAAGACCAAGTGACATTGCTACAAGAAGCTCTCATGATAGGGAAAACATAATGGCAATGCATGAAGGCCGATGTGTAAAACACAAAAAAATATGTAGTGGAAAGTACAGAGGTGGTGAATGCGAAATCATCCCAGGATAAAGGAGAAATCATTGCTTAAATAGACAACCATGAAGAGAAAGCAAGAGAAGAAAGGAAAGGAGATTCCAACAAAGTTTCCAAAACTTGGGCTCAAGTTATTAGTAGTTCTGCTAATAAAGAAGGAGAAACAAAACAAACATTCAGGTTGACAACATTCAAGATATAGAAGGCAAGGAAAGACAAAATAGGAAAACAAACATAATTATTAAAGGGGTGAAAGACAATGGTAAAAATGAATGTACTCTTGACCTTGCAAGAGACTTCTTGAAAGACAAGTTGTTATGGCAAGGACAAATATGCCAAGCATGGAGGGTGGATAATTTTAACGGGTTGAGATCTAGTGCCATAAAAGTCGCCTAGCTTGCGTGATAAAGATATCATTCTAAGAAAGAAACATCTCTTAAGGCGTTCTCATTTTTTCATAGAAGAAGATTTAATTGTAAAACAACAGGATGAAAGAAGGGAGGAAATGTTAAAGGTTAGGGAAGCAAGAGATGAAGACAAGAGAGCATGGATTTACAAAGGCAAAGCTGTGATAGCGCGATTTGGACCTCCTTCCAAAATAGAGTAGCAAGATGTTAATAAATAAGAGGCGACAAAGTCTTCAATAGGAAATCAGGAACCAAGGTTAGTATGGGAAAGCAGGGACAAAGACTCAAATGCGAGTCTTGCATGTCAAAATAAATAGCAATCAAGTCATACCCGGGGTTCCTTAAGATTAGTTTGTTGGAACTATAGAGGTCACCCATAGAGACGAGGACCTGAGTTAGGGCCTATTACGGAAGACAGAGACATAATTTGCCTCATAGAAACACATGAGCACGAAGGCTGAAAGACACCTCTATTTGAAGGATACTGGAAGATGGCAGTGTGGAACAAGGCAATAGGGAATGATAAAGGGCACGGGGGTATCATGGTTTTAGTAAGGGAGAAAGAAGGTCGTCTCATTCAATTACAAAAAGAAGACTCAAATAAGCAACTCATTTGGTTTAAAATATCATAAAATGGAAACCGCATCAAAATTGCAACATGCTATTTTGCGCCACAAGTTTCAAAAATCTACAAAGGTAGAGGGCTTGACCACAAAGATCCATTTGTAGCCTTAAAAGCAGATAATGCAACTTATTTGCAGTTAGGAGAATTCTTTATAGTGGGTGATTTCAATGCTAGGACTGCAAGTGAACAAGCTAGAATTCTTTTTTGTAAAGATGATTGCGACCCTATTTGGCTTACAGAAGAGAGTAATCATCAGTGGGAAAGATTTTTAGAGGACAAGGGATACAATCTTTTTGGTATACAATTGCTTACTTTATGTGGGGCCTTTGATTTAGTCGTTTGTAATGGCCTGATTAGATGGGCAAAGTCTGATAATTTCACTTGCAATACTTACAATGGAGTAAGTGTAGTAGATTATGTAATTTTCTCACATGGTTTGTGTGAGAAAATGGAGGAAGTTTTGATTAGGTATTAGTTGTGGGACTTAAAATCAGATCACAAGCTAATTTATTTGTGTTTCTCTTGGATTGGAAAGAAACAATTAGAGTAAAAAATTCAGCATGCCCAACAAAACCTCCCACATGGAAGAATTCTTTTAACCCCAGAAAATTGTAATACCTTCAAAATGACACTAGAGACGCTCTCCGAGAAGGAAAAAATCACAATTCACAGCCTTCATAGTCATGAATTAACACATTTAATTCAATGCGCACTTGCAAAGTGCAAAAGAGAAAAAATTAAGAAGTCTGAAACAAATTTCTTTCTGGTTAATGCTTAGTTTGACAAGGAATGCAAAAAGGCAAGAAGAATGTGGAAAGAGTCGAACGATGATAACATAAAGCTCATAGCTTACAAGCAGTTATTAAGTAAGAAAAATGTCGATTTCATGGTTTCAAGGAGGGAAGAACTAATCTTCCTTGGGAAAAGTAATCCAAAACTATTTTGGAAGGATCTCCAACCGAAAAAGATACAAAATGGAAATAGTATTATAGCTTCGAAATGGTTTGACTATGCAAGACAACTCTCTAAGCAAGATCCCAAGTGTGACCCTCCCCCCCTAGTCAACATTGATACTGAACTCTTCATGGTGCAAGAGGTAAAGATGGGTATCAAGAAGTTCGGTGCTCGAAAAGAAAAAGACTTAGCTAAACTCCAAGCAAAATATCTAAAGTGGGTCTCAAAGAATATTGCATCTCACATTACAAAAAATTTCAACAACATCATATAATAGGGGCTCCCCAAAGATTAGACAATTAGTCCAGCAATAACTTTTTTCAAGAGCAGTGACGTCAATAATCCCTCCAATTATAGGACCATCATGATAAACCCTTTGTTTGCAAAGCTATTTGGAAGTGTGCTAGAAAATAAAATTAGCAAGTGGGCAGAAGAAAGAGATAAGCATGCTAAAGGGCAAGTAGGTTTTAGACTTAAACATTCGAAAGTTGATCAGTATATAACTTTAAGGCACATCATTGAAAACGTTTGGGAGAAAAAGGAAGAAGTATTTTGTTGATTTCAGAAAAGTGTTTGACTTGGTTCCTAGGGATAAGCTTTGGCATAGAATGGAGGAACTTGGCGTTCCTAAACATTTCAGAGCAACTGTGTGTAGGTTGTATGAAGGGGTGAAAATCAAAATTAGAATTTCAAGAGGTATTTTTGAAAGTTTCAAAAGTGATATCGAGGTCAAGCAAGGTTGCCCATTGTCCCCTACCCTTTTTGGTTTATATATTGACAAGCTTGATGAGTGGTTAAATTCACAAGGAGGTGATGGTATCTATTTGGGCAAGTTTATTATAAGGCTTCTTTTGCATGCAGATGACCTTATTCTGATTGCTAAATCGTCTCTTGGTTTGCAAGAGCACTTACCATCGGTTGAGCATTTTTGTAAAAGTGTGGAGATGCAAGTCAATATTAGCAAATGAAAGTAGTGGTTTTCTCTAAGAAAAGAAAACATAACTAACATAATTTATACTTTGAAGGCAACATTTTGGAAGAAGTTGTGGATTTCAAATATCTCATAATTGACTTCAACAAAAATCCAAGCTGGAATGGTTGTAGAAAGAAAATAACTTTGGGGGATTGGAAAACATTTTATGCTTTTCAAAATAGGTGTAGAGAGGCAGAGTTATGAGACTGGAAAACCACCCAAACTCTTTTTGGGCTTCTAGTGATTCCAGTGATTCTCTATGGTTGTGAACTATGGGCCAGAAATACATCTGACATGCAATGGAGACAAATTGAGAATTCAGAAGCGTTTGATTACAAACAAATTCCAGATTAAAAGTGCAGTTCCTTATGCTATCTTGTTAAGTGAAACAGGGACTGCTCCTATTGAAGCAATTGCTATGGTGCAAGTCATAAGATATTTAAAAAAAAAAATAGCAAATGGAAGAGGGTAGATGGCCTAAGGTTTTCTTTAATGACAAATTGTGCAAGAGAAAAAATACTTGATGCAGCAAAATATCAAATGGTTTAGTAAAAGGGGTATTTTCTTGAACACGTGTCCCATAAGCTACAAAGAGATAAAAGCTTTTGTTATGGAAAAGTTCCACAAACGTACTTGGGATAAGGAGGTAGGAAGAAAGAAAAAGTACTATATTGAAGTGTTTAATCCCACTCATAGTCATCAACCAAAAGCATACATAGAGGCCAATATCTTTTAGAGAGCCAAAATTCTTGTTGCTCAGTTAAAGATTAATTCTCATTAACTCCATTGTGAAACAGGGCATTGGAAAAGGCCAAAACAAGTGTGGGAGGAAAGAGTATGCATTTTTTGTTCTTTTGGAAAAGTGGAAACTGAAAATCATTTCATTTTAGAATGTAAGGCCTTCAAAGACAATAGGGAAAATTATGCAAATATGCTAGCAGCTAGCTCTTGGGATAATGTATTTAGCAAGGGGTTTGTCGAGAAGTTTGAAGCATTTATTTTGAATCTTCATAGAAAAAGGGCCGAATACATCAAGAAAATGAAGAAGAAATTTGTCCCATATGTTGTCTTTAGCCTTGTGGACGTTAAAATAATTTCTTTCTTTATTCTTTCTTATCAACTTATAAGATGACGTCATATTTATTCTATTTGAGATTAATCCATAGTTACATGGGTACTGCTTCGAGGTATTGGAGAGCACGTACGCCATGCTCCCTCGTTGGTCGGAGTTTGATAGTGGGTAGGAAATGTTCCAAATTCGCGAGGAGCTTCAATGGGCACTTTGGAGATTTTCTAGAGCTTCACTGCTACAGATTTTGACGTTTCAAGTTACCTATTTTGAGTAGATTTTGATGTTTCAGATACCTATTTTGATTGGGGAAGGTACGATTTGTTCATTTTCTAAGTGATACACGCAAGGGGGGGCTCGACTAAATTAACTTTGCAAAACTACATAGACTTGGAGATGTAGCAAAGTTTCAACAAAATATAGACAATTGTCAATGATTCCTTGACAGCGTGTATTGCAAATCTTGAATTTCAAAAATTGCAAATAAATCTACTCTCTTGAAGCTTTAATGATAAAATTCAATCTAAGAATATTGTGTTAGTTAGTTTCATTTTATAAATTTCCAAACTCAAATTTTGAAGTTGAATATAATATAGTCTCACATGAAATAACATAATAATCTAGTTTTAGATAAAAATAAATAAATTATTTTATTTTTATTTTAATATATATTAAATTTAAATAATTATATTATAGCACGCCAACTTAACTTTTTAAAAGTTCGAGCAAAGCTTCTACAAAATACCAGATACAGTGTACTGGTCGTGGTACTCGAAGTACTAGTTCCCCTACCCCAAATACAAACTCGTGCAACATAAAATTAACTATTCCCGAGCAAAATTATCTTAATTTTTATTAAATTATTTTAGATAAATTTGATTAGAAATATCGTTACCATTTGATTAGAAGTCAACTTCTCCCTACCCAGATTACGCTGGCTTTTATTTTAATCAAAGGAATATTTCGACATTAGAAAAGTAACTAAAAATGTAACCGTTATGTCCGCGGAAGCATGTGTGGAATCTTTGGTTGAAACACGAATGTGCACATAATCAAAATTTTCAGTATAATGATTATAGAGGATCATATAATTTAATCTTTATTATAATTTTTTATTTTACCAGTGTTTTGTTATTAAGATTGTGTCAACAATTATTTATATATAAGATGATGTTATTCGAAATGTGTTAGATTATATTGAGTTTGGATATCTTAAATATTTTTTAATCTTTATAGATTATTATCCACGTCTCTTCATAAAATTTGAATTAATAATTTGACAAGATTAAACCTTATATAAAGTAACTAATTTATATTTTAATAATTGTACACTACAAACCATAATTAAATTGCATTAATAAATTTTTAATAAAAAAAACATACAATATGCTAACATTAAATAAACCCACATAAAACACCTAATTTAAACAAAAATTCACATAAAACACCTAATTTAAACAAAAATTTATAAACTATATCTAGCCAACTTATAATTAAATTCTTATTATTAATTTGTTTAATGTGGGGAATCCTTGAATTTGTGCCATTGATAAATTTAGGATTAAAAATATTATGTTTAATCTAAAGAACAGTCGAATTTGTGTCGGTGGTCAATTTTTTAGGCAATTAGGCTGTCAACGTTGCAAATTGCGAGGACGGAATATATAATGTTATTGATGGTCGACAATCAATCTGAAACTAAGAAAATCATATTAGGATTTTGAAGGAAATATGAGCAGTATTCAAACATTATTCATACTGATCGTCTGAAAGTATAATTTCCAATGGGAAAGTCAGGATGGGAGAGGCAACTGCTGCAACTGGATGGATCTACCGCTGCAACACCTGCAACTTTGATCTGCACTTGAGCTGCTTTGCAATCCCTCCCCAGATCAAACATCCTTCTGGCATTCATCCTCTCAATCTTCTTGCTCAACCAGTCTATGAAGGAGGCATTTTCAAGTGTGATGCATGTGGGCAGGACAGCACAGGATTTCCATTCCACTGCAGCCTTTGTCGAACAGATCTGCATCACTCCTGTGCAAATCTCTAGCTCCAATTCAATCACCCAAACCACCCCACACTCTTGGGCTCTCATTCACTTGCTCATATCCTCAGAAGATTTTCTTCCGTGAGGTTTGTAAGCAGCCCGCTAAGGATTCATGGCTTTATCATTGCTCGCAATGTTTCTTTGATGTACATGTGACCTGCATCAATCTAACTTCTCAAACCAACAGAAACCCTAATCTTCCTCAACCTGAACCAAGAAACCCTAATTTCCCTCACCCTGAACCAAGAAACCCTAATTTTCTTCCAACAAAACCGTTGACAGCGTCTAGATCAATTAATGTCTCAAGTTCTGTGATCAATTCCACCATCAGCACTCTGTGTAACTATTTGCCCGCGGGAATTCTTCAGCGGCCCATAGGTTCATTTCGTCCCCCAATGTTCGGCCAAATGAACCTTCCCGAGCAATCTGTTGCAGCCGGAATATCAACGGGATCATCTCAGATAGGCCTACCTTCTTATCGAACCATCATCTGTCAGGGATTCGTTAAGGGTGCCGTACAGTGTGCAGGGTCGTCTCTAATGAAAATGGCATTCGCAAATTTTACATCGGATTCTTCATCGCTAGTTCCACTGCATTCGATTCCAATAGTTAAGGTGATGCAGGTTCTGGTGTTTTCGATTACAGTAACTCTGGCGGTTTCAATACCAGTGGTATTCAGGAGACACCTGAATATACATCTCTGCCAGATTATATATTTCGCATCGTTGGATTCATTTGATTAATACAATATTTTCGTTTAATAATATTTCAGTACTCCCTCTCATCAATAAGTTTAAGCTGCTCGGTTTCGTTTCTCTTTGGAACCTTATTTTCATGTAGATTGCAGATATATTGTCAGCATCTCACCATGGGAGAGTGTCAATTATTTAACCTTTCTTAATCTTCAAATTCCGGAATGACAATCTAAGAAGAAGATGATTTGTAAGGGCTTTCCCCATAGTGGGTTTTTCCTTTGTCTTGGACCAATCCTGGTGTCTCTATGTGAACACATGTTTTCCTCTGCTATTCCTTTTATATTTCGTTGCATTAATGATGATGGTGATGTTTCTTTCTAAGTAATTGCATATGTTGATGTATAATAGTGTATATTTAAACAATGTAATGATGATATGGGGTGAGCTTAATGTATAAATGATAAAATGAAATTATAAAAAAAAGAACAACATTTCCCTAAGAAAATTTAACAGTTGCTTGGGAAAATTCCGCAATTGAAGGTCACAGGCTACGACTTCAATGATAGAAAGAAATACCCATAGTTCGCACCAGACCGATATCTAAAACAATTAAACTACTTAGAGAGTGATGTGACAAGGTTAGAGCCACAACAATGGGTGAATGTATTGGCACAGTCAGGATTGATGAATATGTTAAGTGTGTTGCTCTTTGGCAAAAGTCCAGGGAGCATGGCGTGTGTGCGACAGTTTCTCACGCTCATGCACGATGGATGACTATGGATGGGAAAGAGGATCCCTATAGACCCAATGTTGATATGGAGAATCACGATATTATCGTATCAAGGGCAAAACCCCACAGAAGAATTTGTTAGGAAAGACCAAGACCATGCCATAGTTGAAAGCATGAAGAAAAAAATTGGACTCACAAAAGGGAAGCGGGGATATGACATAAACTCAATCAATGACCAAGGGATTTGTTTCACAACACACATATTGGCTTGGATGATCATGAGGAAGTGTTGGGCTAATGAAGTCCCTGCAGCGATAGTTTCATTAGCTATGCAGTGCGCCAATGGGGTTAAATACAAATGGGTTGGATACCATAGCAGAGAATTTATGGACGATTGCCACGAGGTCCAGGAGAAAGTTACTACATTTCATTATGTATGGCTAATTTTGATAATTTCAACGCTGGCGTGGAGAGAGCCGGGGGATTTGCACTTCCCTTCAGTAGATTCAAATGTATGTGAAGCGACGTGATATCCCTCACTATGGTATACCACTCAACCATCACGAGAAATAGAGAAAAATATGTTTTTCATTTTATATCATATGGATTTGCATATGTTGGTGAACCAACACCCTTAATTTTCACCAAGCCTATGCGAGAAGTATAGCATTGTTGCCAAGTTTAAGGCCGATTTCCACAAAGTATATATACAGGCTCGCAAGGACACTAAAAAGAAATGACATCCCCTTCCATACTTAGTGACACAAGATGGCCTCTTAGCACAGGTACAACAATGGCCAATAGAATGGATGACTGTGGTAGAGACGTAGGAAGAAGATAGTGCGACAAAGGAGGACACAACGCGGCATGGAGAAGCGAGTGGAAAAGATACAGACAAGGATGAGCATGACTCAGAGGAAGAAGAGCAACATGATGAGGGTCACCAAGATTCTCCTAAAGGAGATGAGAAAAATAAGGAGTCGGAGATGACAGAGACAGACCTGTTACACTGAATTTTGTCACCTTGACTATCTGCAGTTTATGTGGCCTCATCAATAGCCACATTGTCCTCTTTGTCAAGCCCCATACCTCTGCTCTTCATGTCAAAACTTCAAAGAGAGAGAAAGTCACTTAAAAACATGTTTATCTCTGGGTACGCAGGTTCTCTCTACCTTTCCTGCGTGTACGCACTCCATATACATTAGACCTGCGTAGTAATACGCTCTGTATACTAAAGCTAGGATGCGTACCCCTGTAAAGGTCAAAAGGCGCAAGTTTCATCTTTAAAAAGTTACTTGTGGTCACTTCTAGAGCCTTCTAGAAGAGTTTTTGACGTGTATTGAGCGCCTCCAGATGGTTCATGCACCCTATGATAGAGGAGCTTATCCCATCAAGAGAGGAGCTACCCCATCCAAAAGAGGGAGTATCCCATTGATGTTGGAACTGAATAACCTCTTCTAGAATGCTATAAATACAGGCATTGGGCCAAAGGAGGAGAGGTTGAAAGCTGAACATTCCATAGGGTAAATGCTGCTGGAATTAAGACTTCCATTTGTTGACTTGTGAGGAGAGATCACCATCCTTCCTTGTTGCCATAGTGGGAGTGGGTGAGCTTGTCAAAGTAGAGGAAATCACTTGCTGGACCCTGGGAGGAGCTTGCACAACACCCAGGCTCAGGTTGTAATGG
>APFE030535531.1:64318-83168 GCA_000404065.3 Pinus taeda | reverse complement strand
TGTTCAAATTCATTTGATGTATATTCTTTTCCATTATCAGTGCGAATAGACCCAATATGAGATTGTGCATCATTTTCAATCCATTTATGAAAATTCTTGAATGTTAGGAAAGCATCAGATTTGTTCTTCAATAAATAAACCAACACATTCTGGTGTAGTCATCAATAAATGTCATGATATATTTATTTCCATTTGCAGAAGGAACAGGCATTGGACCACATAAATCTGAATGAATAAGTTCAAGCTTTCTATGTGCTCTTGAATGTGAGTCATGAAATGACTGTTTGCTATGCTTTCCTAGAATGCAAGCATCACATTGCTTAAGTTTCTAGGAATTGTAGGCAAACCGCCACACCATTTTTCTTCAATAAACGGAGACTGTCATAGTTTAAATGTCCAAATCTAGCATGCCATAATAAACTTGATGGAAGTGTACCTTCTTCATGATGAGAAATATATGATAAATGTTGTGCATGAGCGGATGTTCCTTGTAGTTTGAAAAGTCTTTCTTCTTCTATTCCCCTCATGACAAGTGAGTGATCAGATGCTTTTCTTACCTCAAGCTTGCCATCAAACATATGAATGGAGTGATCTTGCTGACGGATGTGGACCAAGGACAACAAGTTTCTCTTGAGCTGTGGGAGATATAGAACATGATCCAGAAGAAAGTCTGAGAGACCAGGCAGTTTAAGCTTGATTGTGCCAAGCCCTGATGGCTTGATTTTTTACTGATATGCAAAGTATGCTACTCCATCAACATTGTCAGTGAAATCTTCAAAAAAATCTTTTCTATGAGTCATGTGACAGGTTGCTCCTAAATCAAGCAGCCAGTCATTTTTCCAGGAAGCAAGTGAAGTGTTAAACAAATCTTCATTTACTCCAATGTTACATTGTGCCTCAATATAGTGAGCGGATTCAGGTGCTTTACCTTTGTCTGTATCATCAGTTTTACCTTTCTGTTGGTTTCTTCTCTGCTCAATTTTGTCCCATGGTAGCTTGCATGTAGAGGCATCATGTGATCCATTTCTTTTGCAGCGAATACAATGTAAATCTGCCTTTTCTCCTTGAGAATGTCTCCCCCCCTGCCTCTGAAATATCTTCCTCTTCCTCTTCGTCCACATCTTCCTCTTGTAGAATCTTGAGCAGGATACTTTTCTTTATGAGCAAGGCACACAGTCTCTTCAGAAGATTCAGGGGCCGTCTTCTTTCCAAAGGCTTTTTCTCTTTCAGCAAACTTTTTCACAAGAGAGTCAAAGGTTATATCTTTGAGATTTCCATTTACTTGCAAAGACTCAAGATAATTGGAGTATGTAGGATAAAGTGCCTTGAGAAAAGTAATAAGAGAGATACCCAGCTCAACTTTAGTAGATTTGATATCATGCATTATAGACTTTATTTTAGATGCAAGAGCAAGAGGATCATTATTTTGCAGTTCAAGAGTGAAGAGTTTAATCATGAGTTGGACGACTTCAAGTGCAGAATGTGAGTCATAAAGTTCTTTCGGCTTTTGTAAGGCTTCAAAGGCAGTTGAATATGATGAAATGTGGCGACTCACCTCCTTATTTACAGATGCTGCGATTAATGCATAAGCTTTGCTGTTCTTGTTTTCCCAAATGGCGAGCTCTTTGTCTGAGGTAGGCTTTTCTGGGTCACTGTCTCCTTCTCCGACACACACTCCTTTCCACAACTCATTGAAGATGAGGGTTTGTTGTATCATCTGGGACCAATCAGGATAGTTATCCTTGCCAATGAGAACTATTCCTACCATAGAGATGATTGAATGCATTCTGTAAAAAAAATTACTTCTGCTGATAGAAAAAAATACTTTTGCTGATAGACTAATACTTCTGATGGCAAAAAAAAAATTGCTTTTGTGGAGAAAAAAAACTTCTGCTGCTAAAAAGGAATGTTGATAACCCTCCAACAAAGGCAAAAAAAAATTGCTCTTATGGAGAAACAAACTTTTGCTACTAAAAAACACTGATTCTGAGATGTTGGACTTTCCAGTAAAATGCAAGAGCGTTAACTATGTTAGCCACAACGTTATGAAAACAATATTATGAGAGCCCAACAGTGTGGTATATATGGGATATAGTCTATATGGAAACAACATTAGCATGGATACAACGTTATATTTACCAGCGTATTTATGAAAACAATATTAGCGTGGAGACAACATTGTATATGTGGAACAACGCTTATATATATATATACCAGCACCGTATAGATGTCAGCGTAACATGGAGTAATACCAGCAAACCACGAAAAAGCATGACGGGAATCAAATGCATGGCATGCTCTGCCCTAAACCTCGGTTGCTTCTTCAGGTAATCCTCCACCGATTCCTTATATCTGTGAAGCAAATCGATGGTCGCCGCGCTATAGCCGCTGTTAATAGAAGATCCTTTAACTGGAGACAACGACACAGAGGAAGCCACTGGTAAAGCAATGGAGAAGTTGTCTAGAGGAATGTTTCCGGCGTTGTAGTAGATTACAAACACCGACGTTAACACTAGATTAAAGTTCTGGTTCGAATCAACATGTGTTGATATCCAAGTAGCAGCGCGGAGGGCTGTGAAACTCGCAAGAGCAACAGAACAAAAAGTTCCAAGAAACCTATGGCAGCTCAGTGAATGTGCTAAGACTGTATATAGGCCGTGCAGATTTTGATCGAGAATCCACAAGACTAGGGTTGCTTTGTAATCTGTGCGAGTTTCGGAGGAGCCAAAAAAATGTTTTATATGGAGCAGCATCAACGAGCAGCATTCATAATGGTTTTAGATATGGAGAGCCAGGTAGTTCATCAGCATAGTTCGACGCATGTCAGGCTAGGGTGTGTAATGAGCAGCGTTTAGCCAATGGACCAGCGTACAACACACAATAGCTACTGTGGAGGGGACAAAAAGCAGTAGGCAGTGGATAGAGAATGGAGAGCAGTAGGCAGATGGAAGTTACAACTATTTTGGGAGCTGGCTCTGATACCATGTGAGGCTAGGCAGTAACTCTCCAAAGGCAGTAAAAACTGATTCGTTTATTTCATTAGGTAGCTATTGTTATATACAAGAATGTGACTGCTCAGTTCATCTTCTTGATGACTGTTCACATTCAAATTCACTCAATCGCAGAAAATTAGGTATCAACATGTTGTGTAAATAGATTTATATTTTTAATTCAAATTTTTATTTAATTAGCAAATCTCATTAATTTTTAATTAATAATGTTAATCCCATGACAATAAGACAAGGCACGTTGAAGGGATTCCTGCAATTAATCTTATTCAATATAATTTGTGTACTATTATATGTAACCTAGATTTTTTTATTTTTTTAACATTACTGTATGACCTTGATAGCAGTGAACACATATTTTAATTATTAATTTAATTTTATAATAATAACCAAAATTTTTTTAAATACTTATTAATTAATTAATATATTTAATTATTTAAAGAAATTGAAGATAATAATTAATTAATTTAAACTCATTTCCAATCATGTGAGCAAAGCAAATGTCCCAAAGTACATGTAGTTGTTATCGACTGGCAATCGCTCGGATCATACAACTGGCGTGACGCAACAAACAACAAGGGCAGTGATGAAATCACACGTAGAGGTATGGAAATATGCATACGTTGATGGGATTTGATCATACGACAATGATACACGAATTCTGAGCAAATTTTATTAGATATCACTTTTTATTAAATTTTTTAAAATTTTGTTTGGGTGAATACGGTCTTCTGTAGTGTTTACTTTATAAGCTTGTGAGTTTGATCCCCTACTGATTTTAGAACTGAAGCCTAACCATACGATCAAGGGTTACATAGCCGTGGAAATTAATTATCAAGTCAATAATTATCAGGGGTTCACTGTGCTTTTGCGGATCTCAAGTTTTAACATACTCTCTGTTTGCATGGGCGAAACAACCCTCCACTTTCGTGTGTATAAGCTACCGTGAATATGGGGCAAATTTGTGTCAAAATCAACGAGAAGTTGCCTTGGCCGCAGCTGCTAATTCATGCGTCTGGTGGTCTTGAACCTTTGAGTGTGGGTGGACATATTTCGGTTTATTGTGGTTTTTTGGTTGAACCAGTGTGTTGTCATCAATGTCATTCATTTTATAAATTCATGGATGGAATGGGTTTTTGTGATTTTTTAAAATTGATCAGTAACGTAGAGATGGGAATGAGAAATCAACAAAAACTTTTCTGTTGACCAGGAGCGAGTAGCGTGGACAACAATGTGAGCATTGTGGTCAGTGGTGACAACAACAAACAGTGAGAAATATGAATCTAAGGAGCTTTTATGGAGTAGAAGTTTGAGCAGTAAGCGAGGAGCAGTGATAACTTGAAGAACAGGGAGTGTGAAGTAATCTTGGCCTTTTATAGACCTAAATATTTCTGGAAACAAGTTGGACGGAAAATACATTCAAACATGACAAAGGGACAAGAAATTTTAGAACATGTGGAGACAAATGACTTAGGACAAGTGAAAATTTCCTCATCTCCCAAAGATGGGAAGTGGGTTTGGGTCAATGTCAAACAATATGGAGACATTTTAAAATGAAGCCTAGCCCATCTAAAATGGGAGCAGAGAAGGAAAAAATAGTTTAAAAAGGAAATTATTCGAGCTTTTTGCAAGAAGTACTCAAACAAGTCCCCTCTATAAGCATATGGCAACAAGAAGTCCAGAGGAAAAGTCATTGATGATTCTGCCTTATATAGTTCCACATCCACATCTCTCACTTGGTCATTTGATATTTATGTGAAAGAATTGTTAAATGCAAAAAAACGTTTTGAGGTTTTAGAAGCTAAAGAGGAGGAAAGAGATCATAAAATTTATATAATAAAAATTGAGAACAAGACTTTAGCATAAATCAATAAAGTTTTAAAAGACCAAGTGACATTGCTACAGGAAGCTCTCATGATAGGGAAAACATAATGGCAACGCATGAAGGTCGATGTGCAAAACATAAAGAAATCTGTGGTGGAAAGTACAAAGGTGGTGAATGCGAAATCATCTATGATAAAGGGAAAATGATTTTTTAAATAGACAACCATGAAGAAAAAGCAAGAGAAGAAAGGAAAGGAGATTCAAATAAAGTTTCCAAAACTTGGGCTCAAGTTGTTAGTATTTCTGCTAATAAGGAAGGAGAAACAAAACAAACATTGAGGTTGACAACATTCAAGACAGAGAAGGCAAGGAAAGAAAAAATAGGACAACAAACATAATTATTCAAGGGGTGAAAGACAATGGTAAAAATGAATGTACTCTTGACCTTGCAAGAGACTTCTTGAAAGACAATTTGTTATGGCAAGGACAAATATGCCAAGCATGGAGGGTGGGTAATTTTAACGGGGGGAGACCTAGGCCCCTAAAAGTCACCCAGCTTGCTTGATAAATATATTATTCTAAGAAAGAAACATCTCTTGAGGCATTCTCGTTTTTTCCTAGAAGAAGATCTAATCGTAAAACAACATGATGAAAAAAGGGAGGAAATGTTAAAGGTTAGGGAAGCAAGAGATGAAGGCAAGAGAGCATGGATTTACAAAGGCAAAGCTCCGATATCCTGATTTGGACCTCCTTCCAAAATAAAGCAGTAAGAAGGTAATAAATAAGAGGCGACAAACTCTTCAACAGGAAATTAGGAAGCAAGGTCAATATGGGAAAGTAGGGACAAAGACTCAAATGTGAGTCTTGCATGTCAAAATAAATAGCAATCAAGTCATGCCCAGGGTTCCTTAAGATTAGTTTGCTGGAACTATAGGGGTTACCCATGGAGACGAGGACCTGGGTTAGGGCCTATTGCAGAAGACAGAGACATAATTTGCCTCATAGAAACACATAAGAATGAAGGGTGCAAGACACCTCTGTTTGAAGGACATTGGAAGGTGGCAGTGTGGAGTAAAACAATAGGGAATGACAAAGGGCATGGGGGTATCATGGTTTTAGTAAGAGAGAAAGAAGTTCGTCTCATTCAATTAGAAAAAGAAGACTCAAATAAGCAACTCATTTGGTTTAAAATATCAGAAAATGGAAATCACATCAGAATTGCAGCATGCTATTTTGTGCCACAAGTTTCAAAAATCTACAAAGGTAGAGGGCTTGACCACAAAGATCCATGTGTAGCCTTAAAAGCGGATATTGCAACTTATTTGCAGCTAGGATAAGTCCTTATAGTGGGTGATTTCAATGCTAGGATTGCAAGTGACCAAGCTAGCATTCTTTGCTGTAAAGATGATTGCAATCCTATTTGGCTTACATAAGAGAGTAATCATCAGTGGGAAAGAATTTTAGAGAACAAGGGCTGCAATCTCTTTGGTATACAATTGCTTACTCTATGTGGGGCCTTTGATTTAGTCATTTGTAATGGCTTGATTAGATGGGCAAAATCCGATAATTTCACTTGCAATACTTACAATGGAGCAAGTGTAGTAGATTATGTAATTTTCTCACATTGTTTGTGTGAGAAAAAAGAGAAAGTTTTGATTAGAGATCAATTGTGGGACTTAAAATCAGATCACAAGCTAATTTATTTATGTTTCTCTTGGACTGGAAAGAAACAATTAGAGTAAAAAATTCAACATGTCCAACAAAACCTCCCATATGGAAGAATTCTTTTGACCACCTTCAAAATAACGCTAGAGATGCTCTCTGAGAAGGAGAAAATCATAATTCACAACCTTCATAGTCATGAATTAACACATTTAATTCAATGTGCACTTGCAAAGTGCAAAAGAGAAAAAATTAAGAAGTCTGAAACAAATTGCTTTTCGGTTAATGCTTAGTTTGATGAAGAATGCAAAAAGGCAAGGAGAACGTGGAAAGAGTCGAACGAGGATAACATAAAGCTCAAAGCTTACAAGCAGTTATTAAGCAAGAAAAGTGTTGATTTCATGGTTTCAAAGAGGGAAGAACTAATTTTCCTTGGGAAAAATAATCCCAAATTATTTTCGAAGGAGCTCCAATCGAAAAGATACAAAATGGAAATAGTATTACAGCTTCGGAATGGTTTGACTATGCAAGACAACTCTATGAGCAAGATCCCAAGTGTGATCCTCCCCCCTTAGTCAACGTTGATACTGAACTCTTCATGGTGCAAGAGGTAGAGATGGGTATCAAGAAGTTGGGTGTTGGAAAAGCAAAAGACTTAGCTGAAATCCAAGCAGAATATCTAAAGTGGGTCTCAAAGAATATTGCACCTCACATTACAAAAAAATTCAACAACATCATACAACAAGGGCTCCCTAAAGATTGGACAACTAGTCTGGAAATAGCTCTTTTCAAGAGCGGTGACGTCAATAATCCCTCCAATTATAGGACCAGCATGATAAACCCTTTGTTTGCAAAACTATTTAGAAGCGTGAAAGAAAATAAATTTAGCAAGTGGGCAGAAGAAAGAGATAAGTGTGCTAAAGGGGAAGCAGGTTTTAGACCTAAACATTCGAAAGTTGATCAGTGTATAACTTTAAGGCACATCATTGAAAACATTTGGGAGAAAAGGAAGAAGTCTTTTGATGATATGTTGATTTCAGAAAAGTGTTTTACTCGGTTCCTAGGTATAAGCTTTGGCACAGAATAGAGGAACTTGCGGTTCCTAAACATTTCGGAGCAGCTGTGCATAGTCTGTATGAAGGGGTAAAATCAAAATAAGAATTTCAACATGTATTTTTGAAAGTTTCAGAAGTGATATCAGGGTCAAGCAAGGTTTCCCACTGTCCCCTACCCTTTTTGGTTTATATATCGACAATCTTGAGGAGTGGTTAAATTCACAAGGGGGTGATGGTATCTATTTGGGCAAGTTTATTATAAGGCTTCTTTTGTATGTAGATGACCTTATTCTAATTGCTAAATCGGCTCCTAGTTTGCAAGAGCACTTACCATCGGTTGAGCATTTTTGTAAAAGTGTGGAGATGCAAGTCAATATCAACAAAACAAAAGTAATGGTTTTCTCTAAGAAAAGAAAAGATAACCGACATAATTTCTACTTTGAAGATAACATTCTGGAAGAAGTTGTGGATTACAAATATCTCATAATTGACTTCAACAAAAATCTAAGCTGGAACGTTTGTAGAAAGAAAATAACTTTGGGGGGTTGGAAAGCATTTTATGCTTTTCAAAATAGGTGTAGAGACGCAGAGTTATGGGACTAGAAAACCACCCAAACTCTTTTTGGGCTTCTAGTGATTCTGGTGATTCTCTATGGTTGTGAGCTATGGGCTAGCAATACATCTGACATGCAATGGAGATAAATTGAGAATTCAAAAGCGTTTGATTACAAACAAATTCAAGATTAAAAGTGCAGTTCCTTATGCTATCTTGTTAAGTGAAACAAGGACTGCTCCTATTGAAGCAATTTCTATGGTGTGAGTCATAAGATATTAAAAAAAAAATTGAGCAAATGGAAGAGGGTAGATGACCTAAGGTTTTCTTTAATGACAGATTGTGCAAGAGAAAAAAAATACTTGATGCAGCAAAATATCAAATGGTTTAGTAAATGGGGTGTTTTCTTGAACACGTGTCCCATAAACAACAAAGAGATAAAAGCTTTTGTTATGGAAAAATTCCACAAACGTACTTGGGATAAGGAGCTAGGAAGAAAGAAAAAATACTATATTGAAGTGTTTAATCCCACTCATAGTCATCAACCAAAAGCATACATAGAGGGCAATATCTTTTAGAGAGCCAAAATTCTCATTGCTCAGTTAAAGACTAATTCTCATCAACTCCATTGTGAAACAGGGCACTGGAAAAGGCCAAAAGAAGTGTGGGAGGAAAGAGTATGCATTTTTTGTTCTTCTAGAAAAGTGGAAACTGAAAAACATTTCATTTTAGAATGTGAGGCCTTCAAAGACAATACGGATAATTATGCAGATATGCTGGCAGCTAGCGCTTGGGATAATCTATTTAGCAAGGGGTTTGTCGAGAAGCTAGAAGCATTTATTTTGAATCTTCACAGAAAAAGGGTCGAATACATCAAGAAGATGAAGAAACAATTTGTCTTATAGGCTATCTTTAGCCTTGTGGACGTTAAAATAATTTCTTTCTTTATTTTTTCTTATCAACTTATAAGATGACATCATTTTTATTTTATTTGAGATTAATCCATAGTTACATGGGTACTGCTCCAAGGTATTAGAGAGCACGTATCCCACGCTCCCTTGTCGCTCGGAGTTTGGTAGTGGGTAGGAAATGTTCCAAATTCACGAGGAGCTTCAATGGGCACTTTGGAGATTTTTTGGAGCTTCATTGTTATAGATTTTGACGTTTCAAGTTACCTATTTTGAGTAGATTTTGATGTTTCAAATACCTATTTTGATTAGGAAAGGTACCATTTGTTTATTTTCTAAGTGATACACACTAGGGGGGTTGGACTGAAATAACTTTGTAAAGGTACATAGATAATTGTGAGTCATTCCTTGGCAGCTTCTATTGCAAATCTTGAATTTCAAAAATTGCAAATAAACCTACTCTCTTGAAGCTTTAATGATAAGATTCAATCTAAAAATATTGTGTGTTAATTTCATTTTATAAATTTCCAAACTTAAATTTTGAAATTGAATATAATATAATATTACATGAAATCAGATATATCGGTTAATTAGATATATATTTTTTTTTTTTTTTAAATTATAATATTTTAATATATTATATTATTAACACTCCCAACTTAACTTTTCCTATAAATTTGGGCAAAGCTTCTGCCCGTAGCCGATACAATGTACTTGTGCAACATAAAATTAACCATTCGCGAGCAAAATTATCTTAATTTGATTAGAAATAAATCTTATGTAAGAGGTCGTTACCATTTGATTAGAAGTCAACTTCTCCTTCCCCAGATTACGCTTGCTTTTATTTTAATCGAAGGAATATTTCGACTACCGTCCATAATTAGAAAAGTAACTAAAAATGTAACCGTTAAGTGCCCGGAAGCATGTGTGGAATCTTTGGTTGGAACAAGAATGCCACTGGCGTGCACATAATCAAAATTTTCAATATAATGATTATAGAGGATCATATAATTTAATCTTTATTATAATTTATTATTTTTATTTTACGAGTATTTTGTTATTAAGACTGTGTCAAGATTTATTTATATATAAGATGATGTTATTCGAAATGTGTTAGATTAGATTGAGTTTCGATATCTTAAATATTTTTTAATCTTTATAGATTATTATGCACGTCTCTTCATAAAGTTTGAATTAATAATTTGACAAGATTAAACCTTATATTAACTAACTAATTCATATCTTATTAATTGTACACTACAAACTTATAATTAAATTTGCATTAATAAATTTTTAATAAAAAATACATACCATATGCGAACGTTGAATAAACCCACATAAAACACGTAATTTAAACAGAAATTATAAACTATATCTAGCCAACTTATAATTAAATTCTTATTATGAATTTGTTTAATGTGAGGAATCCTTGAATTTGTGCCACTAATAAATTTAGGATTAAAATTATTATGTTTAATCTAAAGAGCAGTCGAATTTGTGCCGTTGGTCAATTTTTTAGGCAATTAGGCTGTCAAAGTTGCAAATTGCGAGGACGGAATGATAATGCTATCGATGGTCGACAATCAATCTGAAACTAAGAAAATCATACTTGGAATTTGAAGGAAATATGAGCAGTATTCAAACATTATTCATACTGAACGTCTGAAAGTAGAATTTCCAATGGGAAAGTTAGGATGGGAGAGGCGACTGCTGCATTTCCGCCATGATCACCCTCTCGTGCTTACGGACATGACAGAGGCGGGTCATGAATGTTTTGGATGCAAATCGGCTGCAACTGGATGGATCTAACGCTGCAACACCTGCAACTTTGATCTGCACTTGAGCTGCTCTGCAATCCCGCCCAGATCAAGCATCCTTCTGACATTTACCCTCTCAATCTTCTTTCTCAGCCAGTCTATGAAGGAGGCATTTTCGAGTGTGATGCATGTGGGCAGGACAGCACAGGATTTCCATTCCACTGCAGCCTTTGTCAAACAGATCTGCATCACTCCTGTGCAAATCTCCAGCTCCAATTCAATCACCCAAACCACTCACACACTCTTGGGCTCTCATTCACTTGCTCAAATCCTCAGAAGATTTTCTTCTGTGAGGTTTGTAAGCAGCCCAGTAAGGATTCATGGCTCTATCATTGCTCGCAATGTTTCTTTGATATGCATGTGACCTGCATCAATCTAACTTCTCAAACCAACAGAAACCCTAATCTTCCTCAACCTGAACCAAGAAACCCTAATTTCCCTCACCCTGAACCAAGAAACCTTAATTTTCTTCCAACAGAACCGTTGACAGCATCTAGGTCAATTAATGTCTCAAGTTCTCCGATCAATTCCACCATCAGCACTCTGCGTAATTATTTGCCCACGGGAATTCTTCGACCCGCAGGTCCATTTCGTCCGCCAATGTTCAGCCAAATGAACCTGCCCGGGCAATCTGTTGCAGCCGGAATATCAATGGGATCCTCTGAGATAGGCCCACCTTCTTATCAAACCATCATCTGTCAGGGATTCGTTAAGGGTGCCGCACAGTTTGCAGGGTCGTCTCTAATGAAAATGGCAACGATAACGATGGCGTCCCTAGTTCCACTGCATTCGATTCCAATAGTTCAGGTGATGCAGGTTCTGGTGTTTTCGACTACAGTAACTCTGGCGGTTTCGATACCAGTGGTGTTCAGGAGACTCCTGAATATACATCTCTGCCAGATTATATATTTCGCATGGTTGGATTCATTTGATTATTACAATATTTTCATTTAATAATATTTCAGTATTCCCTCTCATCAATACGTTTACGTTTAGGCTGCTCGGTTTCGTTTCTCGTTGGAACCTTATTTTCATGTAGATTGCAGATATATTGTCAGCATCTCACCATAGGAGAGTGTCAATTATTTAACCTTTTCTAATCTTCAAATTCCGGAATGACGGAATGACGATCTAAGAAAAAGAAGATTTGAAAGGGTTTTTTTATAGTGGGTTTTTTCTTGGTCTTGGATCAATTCTGGTGTCTCTATGTGAGTGCATGCTTTTTTCTACTATTCATTTTATATTTCATTGCATTAATGATGATGGTGATGTTGTTTCTTTCTAGGTAATTGCATATGGTGATGTATAATAGTGTATATCTAAATAATGTAATGATGATATTGGGTGAACATAATATATTAATGATAAAATGAAATTATGAAAGAAAAGAACAAAGTTTCCCTAAGAAAATTTAACAATTGCTTGGGAAAATTCCGCAGCTGAAGTTCACATATTACGACTTCAATGATAGAAAGAAATACCCATAGTTCACACCATACCAATATTTGAAACAAGTAAACTACTTAGAGAGTGGTGTGACAAGGTTAGAGCCACAACAATGGGCGAATGTATTGACACAGTCATGATTGATGAATATGTTAAATGTGTTGCTCTTTGGCAGAAGTCCGGGGAGCATGGCATGTGTGTGACAGCTTCTCGTGCTCATGCACGATGGATGACTATGGATGGGATAGAAGATCGCTATAGACCCAATGTTGATATGGAGAATCACGAGATTATCGTATCAAGGGCAGAACCCCATAGAAGAATTTGTTAGGAAAGCCCACGACCGTGCCATAGCCGAAAGCATGAAGAAAAAAATTGGACTCACAAAAGGGAAGCGGGGATATGACATAAACTTAATCGGTGACCAAGGGATTCGCTTCACAGCACACATATTGGCTTGGATGATCATGAGGAAGTCTTGGGCTAATGAAGTCCCTGCAATGGTAGTTTCATTAGCTATGCAGTGCGCCAATGGGGTTAAATACAATTGGGTTGAGTACCATAGTAGAGAATTTATGGACGACTGCCGCGAGGTCCAGGAGAAAGTTACTACATTTCATTATGTATGGCTAATTTTGATAATTTTAATGCTGGCATGTAGAGAGTTGGAGGATTTGCATTTCCCTACGGTAGCTTCAAATGTCTGTGAAGCGACGTGATATGCCTCACTATGGTATACCACTCAACCGTCACGAGAAATGGAGAAAAATAAGTTTTTCATGTTATATCATATGGATTTGCATATGTTGGTGAACCAGCACCCTTGACTTTCACCAAGCCTATGAAAGAAGTATAGCATTGTTGCCAAGTTTAAGGCTAATTTCTACCCAGTATATATACAGGCTCGTAGGGACACCAAGAAGTAATGACATCCCCTTCCATACTTAGTGACAAAAGATTACCTCTTAGCACAGGTACAACAATGGCTAGTAGAATGGATAATTGTGCTAGAGACATAGGAAGAAGATAGTGCGACAAAGGAGGACACAACGCAGCATGGAGAAGCGAGTGGAAAAGACATAGTCAAGGATGAGCATGACTCAGAGGAAGAAGAGCAACATGATGAGGGTCACCAAGAGCCTCCTGAAGGAGATGACAAAAATAAGAAGTCAGAAAAGACAGAGACAGACCTCGCTGTCATAGAAAAGAGGAAGGCAGGCGCTGAAGCTGCCTTAAGAACTAAAAAGATGTAGAAGCCAGATAAGATGAAGGGTATAACACCAATGGTCATCACTAAAGGAGACTTAGACCAAATTTGGGATAGGATACAGGAAGCAACAACATAATTGTGGAAGAAGTTGGAAGATCAGTACGACACACTCCTAACAGGTGTCCGAGAGTGCATCACAAAATTGAAGATACTACCAGAAACGGTCAGACAACCAGCGCAGAAAGAGGAAAGAATTAGAGAAGAAAGGAAAATTGAGCCTACAATTGCATTGAGGCTAATGACAATACTCGTCGGAGCCCTACAATTTAACTCCGCCGAGGTATAACAACAAGAAAAAGGGTGGAAGCATGTCAACATGAACATCGCAGTAGTACCATTGCAGAGATTACATAAGATACACATGGAAATAATAAAGGAGCTGAAGTTGCACGGACATCACACTTTGCAGCTGAACATTTAGGTAGAAAGAGAGCAGGCTTTGCTATAGCAGAAGCTCGACTAGGTGATCCAGGAGAGAGATCAATCATTTCAACAACAAAAAAGATCAAGGAGGTGATTGAAGCAACATGCAAAGAGATTTTGAACCTTGATGACTGAGAAGAAGAGCGAGTAGAGGACAAGGTCATGAAGCTCAACCTGGCAGTGAAAGAATATAAGGAAAATATCACCACAGTACAATTTAAATATGAAATGTTGATCAATGAGTTGTAGATGAAGCTGCAAGCAACCATGCCGCAGGAAGTAAAAGAGGAAAGGGGTACTAGCCTGAAGGCAACAATAACCAGCATCTTCGTAACAATGTTAGACTGTGGTAAGATTCTAGATGAGAGTTTACAAATTTGGACTTCGTTGTAGTAAGATCAAAATGTGCAAAAACTATAGGAAGACATTCAACAAAAGTAGCAACATCTCAAAGAGATTCGAACAACAGCAAAGACCTTACCAATCTCAGAGAAGCTCACCAAGATCAATGAGGGAAATGTGCTCCAGAAAAATATTGAGGAGTTAATGAAGGAAGAATAGTTTTTGACAGAAAGAACTCAGCCTTAGCAGGATGAGGCTCTCCAACTGTTCCAATCAGTAGATGAGAATATTCAAGAGCTTCTGCAGATGGAACAACGATGGTGCAAAAATTTACTAAACATGTGATAGAAGATCTGCTGGAGGAAGCACCTAGTGAAGAGAAGCAAGTCACAAATATTCTGCAGAAGTTCAACAATGACTACAACAACATCAGAACAAAGATCAAAGTCAAAGTAGTTGAGTGACTCGGGATGGGTCACATGTGAGTGTTGAGGGCCTGTTGGGCACAACTCAACTTGGCCTAGTTTTTGGCAAAGGCTTTGCATTTTGTGGAGTGGAGCACGCAACTCAACAATTTGAATATTACATGCAATATAAGGGCTTCGTAATGGGTAGAAGCCCCTTCTTTTTGTAATGATGTAAAAAATCAATGTGTTTTGGGACCATAAATGCTTGTATTAGGGGGTCCATGGTATTTTAACCATGGTATTGTAATGATATACCCTTTGATGTAATAGTATATATAAGGTCAAATAATAAGAAGAAATCATTAGTTGTGATCTAGATCTGTGTTAGGGTTGAATTCTTGTGATCTATAGTTGGAAAAAAAGGTGAGGCTCTGCAGCTGAGTGTGTAGAGGCCTGAGTCTGCAACTGAGTGCATGGATGACCTGCAGCTTAGAGCGCAGGTTAATAATTGTGCATTGTACAAAGAATCATTATATTAGCAATAGTTCTTGTGGACATAGTCCCACATTGGGGTGAACCATGGTAATTTAGTGTCTTCATGTGTATATTTGTCTACTATCTGTTGAAGCATAACATTTTATTACAGTTGCACTTTATTTTTAGCACAATGATGGTTTATGGCTTTATATGATATGTTTAAGTAGTTAATGTAATATGGAAAAGTAATTGATAAATGTTAAGAATAAGAAAACATCATAATACCACATCTCCATGTCTTTCAAGGAAACATAAACCTGGTTCGTATCCTCCCATAGTCACTTCAGGTGAGACTGTGATATGCTTCCAAGTTGTTGCCAAAAGGGCGAGTGATTGAGGGTTTTGTTGGTGCGTGGTATAGATCAAACCTGGGTCAGCCCAAATCAAGCCAACAATGTACATTTTTAGGTTTTTATTATTGTTCCAATAATATGATTTTGAAGTGTTAGTTAATCCAAGGTGGTTAAATGTAGGCCCATATCACTTATCTAGAATCACCACAGGAGAAGATGCCGAGGATCTAGATGACAATTTACTTGATGCACAACTATTTTCTGTTACATAGGTTGATGAATAATTTAATAAAATTTCTTAATTCCTTAGTATTGGAGTGGATCCAACCAAGTATAATGTTATGTGGAAGAAACAATTGGTTGTCAAGTCTG
The DNA here is from genome assembly GCA_000404065.3 of Pinus taeda. Lineage (NCBI taxonomy): Eukaryota > Viridiplantae > Streptophyta > Pinopsida > Pinales > Pinaceae > Pinus > Pinus taeda. Next base: position 67,251 of record APFE030535531.1, on the reverse strand, counting down.
TAGATTACCATCTCATCCTGGGTTTCTTGTATACATTAAGCATTGACATGATTCTATGCAGGTATGTACTACAACACAAGATCAATGATATTGACCAAGGTGCATGATTTATTTTCAAGAGGAAATTATTTATGTAGAGATACCACTAAGACGATTTTGCGTGAAGGTTTGTGGTGGCCAACTTTACATGCTAACGCTAAGGAGTTTTGTAGAAGTTGTTATGTTTGTCAGAGGGTAAGTAAGCTTCCTAGGAGAGATGGAATGCCTTTAGCTTTGCAAATTATAGTTTATGCTTATAATAAATGGGTAGTATAATTTGTGGGTCATATTAACCCACCAACAAAGAGATCCAACACAAGATATATAATACTGCAACAAATTATTTGACCAAGTGGGTCAAAGCAACACCAATGGGAGATTGTAGAACATATATTGTTGCGTAGTTTTTGTTTGAGAATGATTTGGTTGTCCCATAATATTGGTAAGTGACTCGGGCACACATTTCTTGAATAATACCATTGTAGCGTTGACCTAGGATTTTGAGATTAATCATAAAAATATTACATTATATAATGCTCAAGCCAATGGTACAGTCAAAGCTTTAAATAAAATCTTGGAGAATGCTCTAACAAAGGTTTGTAATGCCAATAGTGATGATTGTTACCTTAGAATACTTATAGTACATTAGGCCTACAAGACAAATCGTAAATGGTTAAATGGACAAACACCATTTCGGTTGGTGTATCGGTTGGAAGCTATGATGCCAATTGGAATTCTCATACCTAGTTTGAACATAGCTACTTTTATACAAATAAATAAGTATCATGCCCTCAAGTGCAAGCTTGAGGAGTTAGTGCATTTAGAAGAGGATCAAATGCATGTAAGGTTTCATCAAAATTTGTAGAAGGCCCAAGAGAGCTTGACATGATTGTTGTTGTTGATACTGGTTGGAGTTTTGTTGGTCACACATTATGCTTTTATCTGGGTTTGATTGAAAACAATGCCAACAAACAACTTTAATGGAGCTACTCGACCTTTACACCATGATTGAAGAACATAAAAGGAAATAAGCGGTGTCCCTACCAAATTCTCCTGGAGCGGGTGATGGTCTTTAAGGGAGATTCATTGACCAATATGGAAAAACACGCTTTCGGAACAAAGCTAAGACATAGTATATCCATTTTCTTCTAAAGTTGAAAGGTTTGAGCATATGATGAATGTATTCCCAAATGATTGTATTAAAGGCCTTAGAAAGGTCCAACTTAATGAGAATACATGTTTTCCTTGTGACCTTTAGAGAATGGATGAGTTCATGTGCTAACAATTTTTTTCCATAATCCACCTACCTTCCACACACCCAATTGACTATTTTGAAACAATGTTCAAATGCTGGGTTTCAATATGTTAGCTACAACCCATAAATTATCTTGTAAATAATATTGTAGAGGAATATAGGCCTATAAGCAAATGGAGCTTTCCCCTTATTGTATATAAGGACTAGTGTAATTGAAAGTGGCATCCAAGGTGGCTTGAATAAAGGTATGTCTTCTAGAGTGCTCTACCACCATCTAGATATCATGCTTGAGAATGTTCCAACACACTTGAAAGATGTCCATAGTGAAACCATATATGAGTTGTACCTTTTGCATCTGCTTTACCACCTATTCCACATACTATAAAGAGATGCCACTTATGAAAAATGTGTTTTGCCTGAGGGTGATGATTGTAGAGATATTTCTTGTTATGTTTGCTTGCTAACCTTATGTCCCAAATGGATTTTGAGAGAAAATTTTGATAATATGTCTTCAACTCTTCCTCTATGTCTTGGTTGTTTTCCAACCTATTTCTTTCGGATTCCTTTAAACATGTGTTGGGATTATGTTTTCAATGGTGGAAGAAGCTTGAATTATGATCTCCTTCCTTCATGCAATGGATCTTTGATTTTTGACTCCACAAGGTTTCCTCATGGGCTTGCCTTTCCTCCCACAATAAGGAAATTCTAGTTTCTTTGATTTCTAATCATATAATTCTTTAAAGGTTTCTAGCTCAATGGAAGATATTTCTTTCATAAGCAAGAGGTTGGTGGTTCTCTTAAGAAACAGTAACAATTTTGTTATATATTGTTTTTATAAAGAATTTTTTAAGACAACAATTTAAGTTTCTCTCTTAAAGACAATATTTAAGACAATCCACAAGTTTTTGTTTTTGTTGTCTCATATTAAAATAATTTACACAAAATTTGTCTCAAATATTATCTTAAAACCCCTTTATATTAGTGTTAAAATATGCGATAAATTAATTTGGTAATACATAATTAATTATTATTTGATTATGGGAACCAAACTAATTTTTCCAATTTAAAATCCTATAACACTCGTTTTTCTTTTGTTGTTGTTTCTTTTAAGGCAACAACTTACTCGTAATAGCATGCGTCCACGAGACTCCTCCATTATGAAATATTTTAATTACCACGTATTTGAGTACAATGTGCTTTTGAAACGGGATTGTCCACCCATTTGTATACCATATGAAACGTTCACCTGTAAATATTCTCCTCTAGGAGGGGATTTCATATTTTAATTACATTACAAGAATTCAAATAAATTTGTTAGGAACCACCTGGTTGTGAACCTCACCGCGGGGCGCCACAATACTCATAGCGTAGAGAGGGTCGGGCTTTATTAGGATGGTGTGTTGTGTAGATGGATTTATGTTTTTAATTCAAATTTTTATTTAATTATCCAAATCGTATTAATTTTTAATTAATTATGTCAATCCCATAAATGACAGCAGGACGAGGCAGGCTGAAGGGATTCGTGCAATTAATCTTTTTCAATATAGTTTCTGGACTATCATATGTGACCTAGATTTGATTTTTTTTTTAAACATTACTGTATGACCTTGATAGCAGTGAACATATATTTTAATTATTA
>APFE030535531.1:26517-57055 GCA_000404065.3 Pinus taeda | reverse complement strand
ATAAATATTTTTTAATTTTTATAGATTATTATGCACGTCTCTTCATAAACTTTGAATTAATAATTTGACAAGATTAAACCTTTATATAAAATAACTAATTTATATCTTGTTAATTGTACACTACGAACTTATAATTAAATTTGCGTTAATAAATTTTTAATAAAAAAACATACAACATGCGAACATTGAATAAACCCACTCAAAACACGTAATTTAAACAGATATTTATTCGAATTTGTGCCGTTGGTCAATTTTTTTAGGCCATTAGGCTGCCAAAGTTGCAAATTGCGAGGACGGAATGATAATGCTATCGATGGTCGACAATCAATCATATTAGGAATTTGAAGGAAATATGAGCAGTATTCAAACATTATTCATACTGATCGTCTGAAAGTAGAATTTCCAATGGGAAAGTCAGGATGGGAGGGGCGGCTGCTGCATTTCAGCCATGATCACACTCTCGTGCTTACGAACATGACAGAGGCGGGTCATGAACGTTTTGGATGCAAATCGGCTGCAACTGGATGGATCTACCGCTGCAACACCTGCAACTTTGATCTGCACTTGAGCTGCTCTGCAATCCCTGCCCAGATCAAGCATCCTTCTGACATTTACCCTCTCAATCTTCTTTCTCAGCCAGTCTATGGAGGCATTTTCAAGTGTGATGCATGTGGGCAGGACAGCACAGGATTTCCATGCCGCTGCAGCCCTTGTCGAACAGATCTGCATCACTCCTGTGCAAATCTCCAGCTCCAATTCAATCACCCAAACCACTCCCACACTCTTGGGCTCTCATTCACTTGCTCAAATCCTCAGAAGATTTTCTTCTGTGAGGTTTGTAAGCAGCCCGGTAAGGATTCATGGCTCTATCATTGCTCGCAATGTTTCTTTGATGTACATGTGACCTGCATCAATCTAACTTCTCAAACCAACAGAAACCCTAATCTTCCTCAACCTGAACCAAGAAACCCTAACTTCCCTCACCCTGAACCAAGAAACCCTAATTTTCTTCGAACATAACCGTTGACAGCATCTAGGTCAATTAATGTCTCAAGTTCTCTGATCAATTCCACCATCAGCACTCTGCGTAATTATTTGCCCACAGGAATTCTTCAGCGACCCGCAGGGCCATCTCGTCCGCCAATGTTCAGCCAAATGAACCCGCCCGGGCAATCTGTTGCAACTGGAATATCAACGGGATCATCTCAGATAGGCCCACCTTCTTGTCAAACCATCATCTGTCAGGGATTCGTTAAGGGTGCCGCACAGTGTGCACGGTCGTCTCTAATGAAAATGGCATTCGCAAATTTTACATCGGATTCTTCAGGGAATTATAACGATAGCGTCGCTAGTTCCACTGCGTCCGATTCCAATAGTTCAGGTGATGCAGGTTCTGGTGTTTTCGATTACAGTAACTCCAACGGTTTCGATACCAGTGGTATTCAGAGAGATTCCTGAATATACATCTCTGCCAGATTATATATTTCGCATCGTTGGATTCATTTGATTATTACAGTATTTTCGTTTAATAATATTTCAGTACTGCCTCTCATCAATAAGTTTAGGCTGCTAGGTTTCGTTTCTCTTTGGAACCTTATTTTCATGTAGATTGCAGATATATTGTCAGCATCTCACCATAGGAGAGTGTCGATTATTTAACCTTTCCTAATCTTCAAATTCGGGAATGATCTACCCTAATTTGTTTTGCGTATAAATGTCCTAAATGCCATGTCCAGTTGTTGACAGATCACCAGTACTGATCTCAGTGGAAGTGTAAGCCATTCATGCTAGAAATCAATAAAGTGCGGTGATTAATACATATATTGTAAAGCACACCTTCTTTAGTTGAAATTGCGTGTGTTCATCACTGTTTAAATCTGAAATACAAGGGGCTTCTTCCTGAAATGTATCATGACCAGTAAAATTAACGTATGCGAGCAGACAAATTGTTGAACATGCCAAATTAACACACCGAACTCGACTTCTTTGCACTTCAAGTTAATAAAAGTCAAATTGGAAATATTGTATTAGTACTTGCTGACGGTAAGGAAATCTTATTTATTAGTCCTCACTGAAAGTAAGGAGTATCGTAATTAATTTCTTATTAACGGAAAGTAAGGAGTATCGTAATTAATTTCTTACTAACTAAAGGCATTGTCTCATGAGGTAATTTAGCATTATCACTTAAAAATCTGAAGTTTGAAAACAAGATTTCCAAAAATTTATGTCCAAATTTCCAAAATAAGGCTCTTATAACTTTATTAAATTAGGTATCTTAATTAATTTTTTTTATCAATTATACATCTAAAATCAACTTAACCTTAAATTTTATTTTTTTACATTTATTTTATTATTTGATATTAAAAACTAAATTATTATTTAATTCAGTAAATAATTATTTTGTAATTATTAATAAAATAAATTTATTATGATTCGATTAGCAATATAATTTAATATGATTTGCATCAATAAATTTTTATCTAATTTTATACATTTATTCATTGTTTATATACTGATATATTCTATAATATATATATATATATTATATAATATATGATATATTATAAAATATATATAATTATTAAATTTGTTTTATTTATTGTGCAGAGATTGGAGGTGATCTTGTACAACTTCAATTAAGATTACTATTTTGCCTGATTTTTTTGTCGAAGAGTTTTTACTAACTTGCGATGGTTTTAAAAAGTTTGAATTCACAATGCTGTTTTAGTGGGTTTTTTTGTCTTTTTCAAGATTTTTGGTATATATATATATATATATACTCACATGTTGTACTGCACTTGAATTCATCTATAACTTCATATTATAGGTTGGCATAACACTAGTGATTCACAACTTTAAGTAATTAAAAATTTAGTGGATGAAGTATTATTGTATTTTGCACGGTAGTAGGAGCGTGGTTCAGGCACTGTGATTTTGATGATCATCTGATGTGAGCACTGAATATGGCGTTTCTAGTTAAGAATGGTAGTGGTTATTTGATAATTTGATAATATTTGATGCCCCTAAAAACCTTTCTAAGTGCTACACAATGAAAATGACATCAACTTAATCGTGTTACTATTCACTTAGGCATTTGGTTAAAAAAAATATCTCGTCGGTATAAGGAAGCTCTATTTGCGAGGGTAGATTGGTTTCACCTTTGTATGGTTTGACAATAATATGGTTGGGCAAGAATGAACCTGCAACAATTACAATGTGTGGTTATGATAATAACTTTAAAGTATGTGCTTATTGAATATTTTATACTATTGAATATTTTGTATAAATGTCATGTCATAAAATTTACACAATTCATGTATACTTTCAAAAAAAATCTAGAAAAGTTATAAATATCATATATTATACGGGTTTGTTTTAATAGGTTTATAAATAAAATGTAATGAAAAATAATTTAAAGATACATATTTTATTTTTTGAATTATTAAGAATCTACCATGTAATGTAACTAAATAGGTACACTGTTTTAAGTATATATCAAGTGTTACAATTTTATTCATTAAAATCAGCTATAAAAAATACTTTATAAAATTTAAGTGCAAGTTTTTATATATATTATAATATAAAATAAAAAAACATTACGCATTTGTGTATTTAGTCATTATTCCATCATATTATTTCCAAATTTTCTTCAATAAAAATAAAAACTACGATACAGACATATATAATAGATAATAATTTTTTTTTTTTTTTTTTTTTTCTTTTTAAATTTGAAATAAATTTTTAATTATTTCATAAATAAAAATTGAATTATTCTCCATTAATATTAAAAGAAAAATATTTTAACAAATTTCTTTAACTATTAACATAATCATTGGAAATATTCTCCATTCAAATATTTAAGAAAGGGATCTTAACAAATTTCTTAACTATTAAGATATTCACAATGTGGTTACAATTATTCTTCAAGTAAATTTGATTTTTATTATTAGTTTTAAAAAATAAGTTATTAATCATATTTGATATTAAACTAAATAATAAAAAAACATTTTTATTTTTAATAAAAAATAAAATAAAATATAATAACAATCAGACATTTCCTTGACTTTCCCTCTTTCATCTAATTATCTTTGGTTTGGAATCTTTTGCTTAACTTTTGTTTATGAATTATATTGATTCACATCCTAACTAGCCTTGTTAAGGTCATGATTGGTCCTGATCTATCAAATCAAACATGATGTATTCTCTTCACAACAACATTATATATATTTATAATAGAAATAATTAAATATATTCTAATTATTAATTTCTAAATGTATATATAACAAAATAATAAAAAAGATAATTTGTGTGGCATAGTTTTTTAATCTTTGGACGATTTAAGGTTTGGAAATTTAGGGTTCTCGTATCATTGATCCCAACTTTCTTCATGTGCCACGTAAGAGGAAGCCCTCATTCTCCATAAGCAACATATTCATTGGTGATGCCAAGCCAAAAGGCAACACAAATGGAGATGGGAGAAAACAATATTTCAACAATCACTGTGCAAACACCAACAACCCCCCTTGCAATTTCATTGATCCATATGTAGGTGCAACATAGAAAGCTAGAAGATTATGTCGTTGTTTTCCAAAAACTACCAAAGACCGTAAAGTTGAGATAAAATATTCCTGAATAGTGCACTACATCTAATTCATGCAAGAACATGTTTTCATTGGGAAATATTTGGGCTTCTGGTCCACAAAACATGCTCGCATTAATTGGATTCAAAACAAATGAAAACCTAAAGGAAAAGTAGATCTAGAATGGGGGTCCAAAGGTTTCTTCTCTATGATATTTGCTAAGCTTGAGGATTGAGGATTGGATATGGATTAATTGGATTCAAAACAAATGAAAACCTAAAGGAAAATTAGATCTAGAATGGGGGTCCAAAGGTTTCTTCTCTATGATATTTGCTAAGCTTGAGGATTGAGGATTGGATATGGATATTTGCAGGCAATTCATATTTATTTAATTTTGTATGATTTTACCTCTATTTATGGATTGAATGATTTTGCCGACATAAAGAAAGATTTATAATAGCCCCAGTTTGGATTAGAGTATAATTTCTTACAAGGGAATTCTGGGGGAAGAAACCCTAGAGGGTATAAGAAACACCTCTAGTCATTTTTCCAAATCTTCATAAGTCATTAAACGAGGAAAATATATGTTTTATGCATGGATCTATGTTTAAATGAATATCTCTCAGCCTCTCCCAACCTCCATTGATCTCTATTTTATCGATGAGATTTGAAAACAACTGTTATACTATGAACACATCCCGTTCCACTATCATTATTACCATGAATATGGTCATATCTTCAAAGAATTCCCTCTTCACATTGTATAACACAACAATGTAATGACCCATCCATGGATCCAAAAGGATTCACTCTAGTAAATTCCAATTGCAACCATACAAAGGCTTTTTCTTCTTAAACTAATCTAGGACTCTGAATCCATAACAACTTTGAAGCCTTCAATGACACATCATAAGATGCATCTCTGGTGACACAAGGACATTCTCAACTAGACCCGGTTGTGGTCAACATTAGATCACACAAGGAGGACTCAGTAGTGCCTACTAGCTCCTCCATCACTCCTAGTCCCCACAAATCAGTGTTGCCTACCAAGGCCTTAGATCTTGTGATCACTAAACTAACATGGATATTCCATTGGATAGTTCATCACAACATATATGATAATATTATATTTAAAAATCTAAAATAGTTAAGGAAACACCTGCTACTACACTGAGAAGATTTACCACAAGCAAATTAGTTGGAGGATGGGAAGACTGGCCACACACCAAAACAACAAAAATGTATTTGTTGAACTTTTTTCCCTTACGTCCTTATGTTCATGTTCATACTAAGGCCTACAAACTAGGAATGCACATTCATTTTATACCAAAAAGTGTTGAAAATAGCAACAAGAAATGCTAAAAATAGAAATGCTATAAATATCATCTCAGGTATGAGCGTTGAAAATAGCAACAAGGAATGATAAAATAGAAATGCTAAAAATAACATTTCTATAAATAGCATTTCAGGATAGATTCCAATTTTAGTTAGTCCCTGAACTAAAATTGAGAAGTAGAATTCGAATTTGATCTTAGCATCTGTTTTTAAAATAATTAATTAATTCATCTTGAGTTAATTAGTTGTAGGAAATCAAATATGAAGTCTATGTGAAGACATTTAAAATAATTAATTAATTCATCTTGAGTTAATTAGTTGTAGGAAATCAAATATGAAGTCTATGTGAAGACATGCAACGGTTTCTCCATTGATTGAGGAAGTTATCCCTTGATTAAGGAGATCAGGATGAGTTGTACTTTGATTCGTAATTAAATAGCTCAGTTATCTGAGTTAAGTCCAGTTAGATTAGTTCCAACAGTTTGTGGAACTGATTGTGAGTTCAGTTAGTTAATGCATGCATGCATGTAACTGCTATACTTCAGATAACTGAATATTCTCTCATAAATAACTCATGCATGTCAGTTCAGTCAGAGACCTAGTTGAGATCAGAGGAAGGGACATCGTACTATTAGTTGGAGGATTTTTCCTATATAAGAAACTCATCCATGTAGAAGGAATCATCTCCTTCAGGACTGCACAGTTACTTTTGAGTTTAATGTGTTGTGTGGGAGGTAAATTCACATAGGTGGCAGCATTGGACCCCAGGAGAAACTGCGCAAGGAAATAGGAGGCTTGGAGGGTAGAGGAGAAGGTTTGTGAGAAGCCTTTGACTGTGTATGAGCAGCAGAGGGATTGTACTGAGAGCTGGATAGCTTGTGAGCTAAAGCTTTGTGTAATCCGTACATATTTTAACTTGTATGATACTACAAAAATCGGGGATTTTAGTTGAGGCTTTCCCCAGAGTATTCTTTTGTGTTCATGTGTGATTGATATCTCATTCTCAGCTATATGTGTTCTATTTGATCCTGCTCAATTCGATTAAGCTTTCACAAGTTTGTTGTAGAAGTAGAGCTTGTATTTTGCTTTAGTATATTGCATAATCTGTTGATCTATAGTGGGAATTTCTACAAAAAGAGCTTGCCATTTGCTTTCAAACCAAAATTATTAGCACAGATTGGGCATATTTGCCTACTCGAGTGTTTCATAGGCTTCAACTGCATACCAATAAATGCTTAGCCTCTATTACATGAACCAAAGAAACAAATTTGAAAAATCAAATCTACAACTTGGGCTACTCTTCTCTGCATTGGTTTGTTGAACCGTAAACATAAATTATAGCCTAATATAGGATCCTATTAGGGTTTTTACCTAGTCGACCATTTCTTAGTCTTTTTAAGTTATGGGATATGGGTCTATAAAACCTATACTCTTGCATCATATCAACATTATATTGAAGGAGTAGTCTTTAAGTGTGACTTTTTAAAGTTTTTGATGGATTTATGGCTAGAATCTCGCAAACAAAATTGTCGCCAAATCTTGATTTGTATTTTTTAAATTAGTTTTTGGACTCCATATATGGATTCATCACCCTCAAAAACCCCAAGGGCACTTCAACTGTGAAGAGTTCACTGGTCAAACTTGTGATTTCAATGAATCCCCGTTGGATTCTAAATAACTTAGATCGGAAAATAAACTGAATTTTTTTCCAAAAACTCACACTTAAGAACTACTCTTTATATTGAATACCCGAAAGAAAAACTTAATTGGGTTTATAATTTTGTGCATCTCATGTGATTGTAATAATTGTTCAGTTTTGGTTAAATCAAACTGTTATTGTAATAATTGTTCAGTTTTGGTTAAATCAAACTGTTAGCTAATTATTTTTATTTTATTGTTTTAATACTCAGCTCAGTTCACTTCCCTAAGATGTTTGTGCATGTAATGTAGATGACGCATGTCTATCATGCAACATAAATTTTTGGAGGAAACAACCACCTTGTAACATCAATTAAAAATTTATTAAATCCTCTGCCTCAAGTCTGTGAATGCAACTTGCATGTTGTATGTAGTTTTGCATATTTCCATAAAGTTCACAAGAAATTGTTATGTGTCATGAGTCCATACAATGCTACACGTTTTGAATCTTTTGTCCCTGTTGATAAAGTTGGGAAAATGCTTCATTCAGTCCCCAAGACATTTTCGTACTTCAAGCCATCGAAAAAACAGGAAGAATATCTAAAGACTGTATTGGTTGGAACTACCACTATTGTTGGATATGCATTAACTTAAACTTGTGCCATATTTTCTCTTGGTGTGCGGATAATGCTATGGAACGCTATTGAGTTTTTGATCAAAACACTCCAGATGCTCTGCTACCTTTCTGAGGTTTCAACCCTGGGACCGAAGCTGGTCACACAGTTTCAACTAGTAGGTACAAATTATACAATGGGTTTCAGGCAGGAATTTATAGGTTTGTTGCTGGTTTGGTGCAGCGCGTTGGCTACAATTAAGGGACAATCCATAGCCCGATCTGGGATGTCAGGGCCAAATATTTCTAATTATATCTCTTTTCCCTTTTTCTACTCACATCGATGTGGAAGACATTAGGTACTCTCCCCTAATTTCTCAAGTTTCATCTCGACCATTCAGACTTCCATTTCCCTGCCTACTGGGGTCTACCATTAATTCGGGAGGATTTCAGGCCTAATCAGGGGATCCTTAGATGGTGATCTGGGTCTGAATTTAACTTGGGGGAATTTTATTTTATTTAAAAAATTCAAAAGTCATTGATTTACTCTCTCTTGCCACCTAACAACCATTCACTGGGGATTTTCGGCAGCATTACATGATGGAATTGGATGGTCCCATTGGATGAAGACTTCGCATTCAGATCCACCAAATTTGATTGGCCAAATGAGCATGACTGGGGATCATTGTTGAGGTGTTGCCGGTCCACCATCTATGATCCTACCATCGTGCTCTGTGCGCACTTTGCTTTTATATATATTGTGTGTTGGGTTTTCTGTTAATGGCGGTGGCATTGTAGAATTTCGTGGCATGTGTTTAAATTTAGCGATATGTTTGTTTACTAACACCTGCAGGTTTTGGTGTAACAGCAATCGTGATTCCAACAAATGGTATCAGAGCCAAGGGTCTTGAGTTCGAAACACACTTGGCTTGCGTTGGGGGGAGATTGTTGGGCTTCCCCTTAATGGCGGTGGCCGTGTAGAAGGATAATCCAATGCTCCCTGTGTGTTTCATGACATATGCTTAAATCTACCGATATATCTGTTTACTAACACAGGTGAATTTTGGTGTAACGACAATAGTGACTCCAACATTTTACTCGTCCAATTTGACGAAAGCCAATTCAACCACTAGAAAAATCAAAAGCATCTCTGTAACGATGTAGATACCTCTAATAGCTTCCGCTTCCTCTGTAAATCATTCTTCTGAAGTAAATTAACGTGTTCCAAAACTCTCTTCTCACACTTCATTACATAGTAAATATTGACAATATAGATATACAAGGAAGTGTTATGGCATTGGGATGACATTGTTCTTCACCGATTTTCAATGCTGCTATGTTCGAAACACGTTATCACGAGTATTCAGCTTGCATGGATTGTCAATAAAATAAGAATTAATAAAGCATTTCCATCTTAAACTTAAAATTAAGATCAGTAAACCAGTGAATCATATATAAATGTATTTTCTATTGATCAAATGTGTATTTCAAAATTTAAAGCTTTAAAAAATGCATTTAGTACCAATATATTAGTACTATTATGAATTTTATATTATGAATTTTATTTTTATTTTTTATTATGATTTTTGATTTTTTATTATTAATCAAATTACACAAACATAATTAAACGGTAAGGTTGAAAGTTAAAAGTGTATTGTTGATAATCAAATTTCACAAATATAATTAGAAGATGTGGTTGAGAGTTAAAATTTATATAAGTATATTTTTATGAGTAAAACAAAAGAAATTTCCGCAATTTGTTTTTAATAAATAATTAAAATTCATTTTACATAAAAATATAAAATTTATTTTATATAAAATATAAAATTTAGTAAATTAATTATTAATGGTTATTGACTATATTTTATATGAATTAGATCATTATATATTTTGTTATTTATTTTGATATTTTTATAGTAAAAAATTTGGAGAAATTAACTCATAAGATCATTTTTATTAACTTATTTTAGTTTGGTAAATTCGGGTTTTAAAGCTTTTACAGGTAATATAAGGAATTTCCTTAAAAAAATTTTGAGGTCCAAGGATTCTTACTTGCCTAAGACATTTTAGCATTGTTTTACACTAAGGTACCCTTTCCATTGGCATAAAAAAGACCTCAAATGGAGTTCATATGCAAAAGTTATGTCGCCCAAAAGTTGATCTTCCTTATTTGTCCACCTTGATTTGAGAGTAGGGCATTTCATTCCTATTACTCATTGAAAAGGAGCTAGCCAAATGAGCATGGTAATGAAGAATCTAAAATGAATGAATCATATTTAGCTCCTAGTTGGCTATCAAGCTATGTTATAACTAACCACTACGAGGAAAAATGATTCCATTATATCCTAGTGCATTTTGTTCCATTGTTGAGAAAAGTAGTAGATAGTGGATAGAAAGAGGGCTGGATAGATAGAGTTTGTGTTCAACAAGTCTAGCTTCTTTATATTTGCACCATTTCCATTAGATTGTTTGTGGTTCAATAAGTCTCTCTCCTTTATATTTCCACAATTTCCATTTAGAGAAAGAGAAAGAAAAGTAGTCTCACCTTGTAGTTAGGTTTTCTCAAAAAATAAAATTCGCATGCCATATCTTATGTTATTTTAGTTTATTGAGTGATTGTTCCATTCAAACTTTATTTTCAATATTTTTATATTTTACATAAATACATAGTAAACAATAATTTACTAAATCTTGAAATCTAATAAATGAGTCATCATAGTATAGATTTTAAGTTTTCAATATGTTTTATCAACTATAATGTGACAAATTGTCAAATAAATTAGTCTCAATGGTTTACAAATCAATATCTTATATCTAACCTATACATTAAAAAAATACACGCAAAACAAAAACAAAACAAAAAAAACACCTAAAAAAAACTTATTAAATTAATTTTAAAAATATATAATGATAATTTAAAACTTAACAAAAAAAAATATTAAATATCAAAATATTAAAATAATTCATATTTAAAAAAAATTTATATAATACTTATTCTACCTTCTTAAACCACAACTTTACATAAAAACTAAATTCTTATTTGATCAAACATTTATTTAAGTTAAACTCCACCCTAAATCAACACATCTGAATTGCAATAATAATGAAATGAAACATAAAACCATGCATTTATATAATGAACCAAAAAACCATTATTACACATACTTGTGAGAAGATATCTTCAAATATTCAAAAGCTAAGTACTCACATAATCTACACTTATAACCGTTTTCATTATTGTGCCTTTGGTCATTTTTTAGCTAGGTATTCTCATTCAAACAAAATATCAAATACTTTACACCTTTAACCTTCATTTTTTTTTCACACTTCAAAACAAATTAGGAAGGAAAAAATAACCTAGCTGATTTAGCTTCAGGAATAATAGCATTTTTTAAGTTTTCTTTTGGGTTACTAACCGCATCTAATGGTTTCACGTGTCATATGGAAAGACAAGTACATGCCTATAACCTTTTTAATGGTAGAATGATGAATTAAATATTATGTTTCATGGTTTTATTTTTCATATAAAAAGATCACTTTTTAATGGTAAAATGATAAATTAACTATTATAATTCATACCATGAGATTATATTTTCATTTTTAAGTATTCAAAATTTAAATTAATAAAACTTAGATAATTTTCATCCTTATAAACTTTAAAAATATGAATTAAAAATACATAACATAGTGTTTTTCAAATTATTAGAACTCTATATAATCTTATATAATAAATAAAACTTAGTAACTACTATATAGATTCTTGAATTTCTTATATTATAGATTATTAATTTTAAAACAACTAAATAACATGATGATGATGGTGGTTAATGTTCGCTGAGACCAAATATTGGTTTATCGCACCTAAAGAAACAAATTATTTATTTTGATTTAAGATTTTATTCATATGCTCAAAAAGCTTGGAGAGAAGCCTACCGAGCTCACTATAATTTTGACATTGTAAAAGGCTAGGAAGTTCAGTGTTGTAACAAAGATTGTGAAATTGAGATCTAATGTGGTTGTACGCGGGGCACTCTAAGAAGAAGTGGTTTTCATCCTCAATGTTCCTATTTTCACATATATACGAAGTACAAGCGCTTCAAGTCTCATAAAAACATTTACACAAGAAACAAATTATTTATTTTGATTTAAGATTTTATTCCTATTCTCAAAAAGCTTGGATGCTATTTACACAAGAAACAAATTATTTATTTTGATTTAAGATTTTATTCCTATTCTCAAAAAGCTTGGAGAGAAGCCTCCCGAGCTCACTATAATTTTGACATTGTAAAAGGCAGATCACTATAATTTTGACATTGTAAAAGGCTAGAAAGGTCAATATTGTAACAAAGATTGTGAAACTGATGGAGGCACTCTAAAAAGAAGTGATTTTCATCCTCAATGTTCCTCTTCTCACATATATACGAAATACAAGCGCTTCAAGTATCATAAAAAAATTTACACTAAAATTTACAGATAACTAACCATAGCCATCATATTGCTCTATTAACTCAAGTAATAAAGGTGACAACTCATTTTAAGAATTCCATGGATGGTAGAAATTACCGCGCTGCCTTTTAGGTAAGCAAATAAAGCTCAAAATTAAAACTACCTAAAATGGCTCGTATCCAACCTTGTGAAGGGTGGATTGATACAAAGAGTTAAAAAATCATCTATGTGATCTTTTGATATTTCATCTTATTAGTCCCTGCCCTCCGGGCCTGGCAGGGACTATAGCAATCGATTTTCGTCGGTGGCTATTAGTTTGGCACGGAAAACATAAAATTATTTCAACTTACCACAAAGTCCATTCGAATAACATGAAAACCAAAACGATATTTTTTATTTGTTTATCCTGTTAACCAATCAGAAACATGTTCGTCTTATTTGGCCTCAGTACGAGGTATACAAGCTGAAAAGTTAGGCTATTTGGCAAAAGTTCAAGTGATTAAAAGGTTCATAAACTAATGCTAGGTTTCCCTTAGCATTAATCTCCTAATGCTAGGTTTCCCTTAGCATTAATCTCCTAACATTAAATGTTAGGAATACTTATAGCGGATGATATTTGCTAAACCATGGCTGGTGCCACCTTGCCGCGGTGTCAAAATTGCCCTGGCGTGTCAATTTGCATGGAGGCAACCGACTTTAATTGCCTCCCTTAAAACGCCTTCACCCTTTGCTCCATCTGCAAGGCCGCTTCATCTGCAACGGACTTCATCCAACATGCTTCATCCATCCAGAGCCTGGCTTGTTGCAAATGTTCAGCCTGTTGCAAATGTTCATGACCATCAGGTAAATATTGCAGTATTTTGCAACGGACTTCATCCAACATGCTTCATCCATCCAGAGCCTGGCCTGTTGCAAATGTTCAGCCTGTTGCAAATGTTCATGACCATCAGGTAAATACTGCAAATACTGCATTTTTTAATTGAAACATAATTTTTAAACAGATTGTTTGAGTTTTGAATTGAACATAATTTTTAAACAGATTTTTTGGCAGTGATTTGAACATAATTTTTAAACAGATTTTTTGGCAGTGATTTAACGTGGAATCGGGAGGGCAATCACAGTAATACAAGAGATTGTGATAAATTATGAAATTTTGGCAGTGATTTAACTTGGAATCGGGAGGGCAATCACAGTAATACAAGAAGAGATTGTGATAAATTATGATGAAATTTCAAATGATAGCTGTGCAATGAGAAGAATACCTTTTTTTCTTAGTGAACTAGGATTTATGTCTCGTGCCTTACTCTCCTCTGGCGGGGAGCTGCATCTTCTCCTTCTATTTCATTTTCATCTCCAGACTTTTCCTTCTCTGCTGCATCAGATTTTTCATCCTCTGCTGCAATATCTGAATTTTCTTTGTTATTCTCAGAAGCAGAAGCATCCTGCTCGGGCTGACTTTTCAACTCTACCTTCTGAACCTTTTGTCAAGGTACCAAAAAATGAATGTAAGAAAACTAACTTATTTCATCAAAAGCTTCTAACACGCATGATACCGCCTTACAACAGTGCTAATATAACAAAATGTCGCTGTCATTGTATAAATCAAGACAAGAATTACAAGGAGACTGACAAACCACACAAGCATGTGAATCTTAATAAAGCACAACAACATATTTCTGAGATAATAATAATTCACTTACAGGTTGCTTCTTGCCACCGAAAAGGAGCTTGTAAATTGTTGTCAACAGAACCACCAAAACGGCGACTAAAATGCCTATTGTCAAATTTGGTTTACATGCTCTCCTCTGTCTGATAGTCGGTAATAATGTGGTAATACAGTATATTTTCCGGGGCTCTGGGCTCACTGAGCTGCTCCGTTGTGAGTTTGTGCCTCTGGAAGCAGAAATTGCCTCCCACTCGAACTATCCAGAGCGTTCTGCAAGAGCCAAGTGGCAAATACATGCAGATAGGTTATTTATCATATCCCACTCGAACTATCCAGAGCGTTCTGCAAGAGCCAAGTGGCAAATACATGCAGATAGGTTATTTATCATATCAAAGAGATGAGGTAACTTACTCCAATACTGCGCTTTTATCTAGTAAACAAACTTAATAAAATACCTGACGAATGATGTTCATAATGTTACGATATAGTCATACCTCAGTTGCCTTAGTTAATTTTTGATTGAAATTACCTTACCCAGCAATTGACCATGTTTCACGGCATTATACATGCTCTCCTCGGTCTGATAGTCGGTAATAATGTGGTAATACAGTATATTTTCCGGGGCTCTGGGCTCACTGAGCTGCTCCGTTGTGAGTTTGTGCCTATGGAAGCAGAAATTGCCTCCCACTCGAACTATCCAGCGCGTTCTGCAAGAGCCAAGTGGAAAATACATGCAGATAGGTTCTCATATGTGCCATATGACATTCACTCTATGTAACACCTAAGTTGTCAGAGGCATGACACGTTTGAATTTGCATAAGAATTTGGGTGTTTTTGGACAAAAAAGGCAACACAATCAAAGAGATCAGGTAACTTACTCCGATACTGCGCTTTTATCTAGTAAACAAACTTAATAAAATACCTGAGGAATGATGTTCACAATGTTACGATATAATCATACCTCAGTTGACTTAGCTGATGGCATTCTAAATACAATTATTATTCTCTACGCCACACAACAAGAATTGTAAACGTCCCCTGTACATCATCATTGTTGTGGCTGTATTAATACCAACAGACGGCTGTGCCTATTATGCGTCACTGTAGCGGCTGATTACTTACAAAGCTATGATCACCCCCACTAAATTGGTCTCGCCTCTTCAGAATAAACATATTTTACTTTGGAAACTTCCAAGCATTTTCTTTGTCAACAGAAATACATGAACGCCATGGAATGTATAAAAGAAAGCAAGCTAGGTGATCTGTACCAAAACTGCTAGATGAAAATAATTGTATATTAAATCAAAGAAACGCAGATAATCCCAGGTAATCAACCAATCGTCCATCCCAGATCGGCCTCAATTCCCTGCTGGACCCACGAAACCCCTTTTTGGCAAGATATAAGAAGAGGACACTCTTCTGAACTGCGCTTCATCTTTCCTGTAAAGAGTGTGTCGCACCCGCGTTCAATACCATACTTAAAACACCCAAATCCTCCACTGACACCATGATGCAGCATCCTACCTCCTTCATTTTCTGTGCAAAAGTCATGGATAATGAAACCGCTTTTGTTCCCGAGGCTCTGCTCGCTTTCTCAAAATACGCAGAAGCAACCACCATATCTGCAGCCACAGGTAACGGCATCGGGATCAAGAGCATTCCAAGGCAACAGGAGGCTGCCCCTTCGCCGCCCGAAGAGAGAACTTTGAATCTGCAAAGTCCACAGTACAGAGGCGTGCGTCGTCGTAATAAGGGGAAATGGGTGTCTGAAATTCTGGTAAATCAGTTCTCCTGTGGATAGAGGACACTGCAAGAAAAACACCAGCAAGCCTCATTAATTTCAATCTGTTTCTAGCTGCAGAGCATAGAGGACACTGCAACAAAAACAACACCGAGACGATGAGCCACAGAAAGCCAGGACACTGCAACAAAAACACTTTCTTCGCTAACAGGTACAACACCGAGACGATGAGCCACAGCAAGCCTCATTAATTTCCATCTGTTTCTAGCTGCAGAGCACATTGCAATGGTAAGTATTCTCTGAATAGTTAAGCAAAGGCTCGATTAACCAACAGCAGGCAAGCTATAACGCTCTTCACCAGTTCTCCGGACTGGCACGTGTAATGCATGTACAATCCCAACCTGCAGGGGAAGGAGGTGGCACCTAGCCAGCTTAGGGCAGGGACTAGCTGCCCCGCAGCCCCCCTTGTTTATTACTATTGTTTTGATTGGTAAGAAGTGTTTGTTTTTAATTATAATTAAAGTTAAGAAGTGTTTGTTTTTAATTATAATTAAAGTTTTGGAAAAATGTTTAATATTTTTATTTTTTATAAATTTAAAAAATAATTATTAATTTTCTAGTAAATATTATTTCTAATTTTTTATTGGTTGAAGAATTTTGGCGGAGAGTGTTTTATTTTCATTTTTTTTTAATGATTGACAATTCATTTTAAAATTAAAATAGAAGTAATTTTGTGAATGACCATTGCATTAGTGATTGCTTTAATACCATGATTTTTATGTTAGTATTATTCTCAATGATGCGAGAATTGATGTGGTCATTTTATTAGTGATCTATTCAATGATACAAGAATTGATGAACTTGCATCTTGTTTGCATAGGCTCGAGGGTGGGGAAGGGGGGTAAATGGGGAGGAGGGGAGGGGAGTGATGAACACATGTATAGTTAATATTATTATGTGTGGGAGTGATGTGGTTCTTTGCATAATGAGTGTTGTCATACTAATAGATGTTGTGGTAATCGGTATAGTTTAGTTGTGTGGAAGAGTATCTGTGGGAGAACTAGGGTCTTTTTTATTGTATAATGAATGTGAAAACATTTTTTACAAGTACGAATTGTCAAAATTGTAGCGAGAAAAAAGCTCAATTTCGACTTGTGTCGTAGTCAAATTGAGTAATTCGATTTTCCATATCAGCATGATGACTTGGATTGCAGTTAGCTAGAGTGACATGGCCTTGTCTACTGGTTAAGTCAATGAATTCGAGTTTGTAGGCTAGAAGTAAAGTCGTGCATGAGTTAATTGCTAAGATCTAACAATATATTTGAGTTATTGTTATTTGAACTTAGTTAATTGATCTCTAGTCATTAGTTGAGTTAGTTGAAGGTTAGTTGAGTAGTTATCACTGTTGTTAACTCATGGATCTCTCAATTAACTAGTCAATCAACTAAAAATAGACGTAGTCATGCATGAAATTCGAATTTCCTAGTTGATGTGGAGGAAAATCCATGTTTGTATTTATATTTGTATACTGGCATGTGTATAGTGCTTTTGCACTGGGTGGGTGATCAATTCCTCAAGATATTGTGCAAGGAAATAAGAGGTTGGCTAAGGCTTGAATTGGCTAAGTGTTGGCCAGAGAAAGTCAGGAAACAAGAGAACAAGATTGTAGTGAGGGTGGCTTTAGAGTTGAAGCAAAACATTATAATTGTTTCTCTTTTCATCTGAATTAATGCAAAGCAGCGGAGGGGTTTTTCCCAACTGGGTTCCCCTATAAATCATTGTGTTCTTGTGGTTTTGATGGTTTCATGCTATTGCATGTATTTCTATCATGTATTTTCCTTTCCAAAAAATAGCAAAATAAATTTATGTCTCTTGATTTCTATTCAATTTCATCAGTAGCAGAAAATTTCTATTAATTTCTACATGGTATCAGTACATAAATCACTCTAGAAACCAGCCAATAGATCTTCTCCCTCATGGATTTCAATTTGTAGATTCAGTGAAGTAGCTTTCTCCCGTGCGGGAAAATATCTTTCAATGGATTGAGATTAGAATATGCTCTGGAGGGAACCTTGAAATTCATATCTTGGAAGGACAAGATGGAAGTTGTACTTGATGATAATGGAGTGCTAGAGTACACCAAAACTGAAATTCTAAAACTTGTAGTATCGGATGCACAATAGTGAGCCCAATGGAAGAAGGGTACCACAAGAGCTAGGAGGATCATCCTCGAGGGTGTGAGAGACCACATAATCTCGAAGTTATATGGCAAGAAGACTCCATTTTTTATGTGGAAGACCCTCACTAAGCTATTCATAAATAAAAATGATTCAAAAACACTTGGTTTGAAGAACAAATTGAGAATTGGAGACAAAGGGCATGATGTAGTCTTCAACAATGGGAAGGCCTACCTCAAGCATTTTTCTTCAGGTTAGGTCAAGCAAATTGGTTTTAGGATCGAGAGCCTCTACAAGTTGGAGGAAGATGCATGTGTAGCCTTGAGGAGCAAGGCATAGATTCCTAAGAGTAGAGACGTGGTGGTTGAACAACAACATGATAGAGATCTCAACATGGCACCTGCTAGTTTAGAGGGAGAAATTCTAGCCTTACCTCCAGGAGTGAGGTGGGGCGATGTAGATCTATAGTCCTAGAGTTGCAAGGATTTGGGTAGGGTCCATAGGAGAGAAGTAGTAGGTTCAATATAGCCTTCTCATGGACCATTACCCTTACTACAGGGTTCCACAATATTCAATAGAAGAAGGATTAGTGTTAGTTGATGCATTTAGATCTTGAGAAACAGTTGCAATCAAATGTTGAGGAGCACAGAGCCGTATTGATAGTAGCGCAGGAGGCACAATGCAATTTTCCCAGTAGAAAATGCAAAGAATAGTAGCAGTGAGATGCCCAGGAGAGAGTTGTAGTTCAAAGACACAGTTGATTGATTATTATGGATTCCTCTCAGTTGCAGTTGTTGCAATAGAAACAACAATAGTGAGAGGTAGTGCTACAATATATTCAACAAGTGCTGGATTGGGGTTGTGTTGATGGTGTTGGACCTGCCAACATTCATGGGATCACCCCGGTATGAAGTCCCAACTAGACCTCACACCATTTGATCTGGGATTCCCATCCAATATGATGGTCTGGTTGCCATTATCTTAAAGATTTGCCTCAATTCTTTCTTTTCTGCACAGGAGAGTGGCCTGCTTTGTATTTCGATAAGTGAGGTTCACGTGCCTGGTGATTTTAAGTGTCTCCTATGTCAATGGTTCTTTCACCATAAAGGGAGAGGATGAGAGTGAGTCCCAAGTCGGTTGGGAGAAGTCCCCTCTACTAGGAACACACAACACAATAGGACATGCACAGCTTCTGGCGGAACAATCCACACAGATGTAGCAGTCACAACACACAAGAGAAGATAACACGTATAACACTCAACGGATTAGTCCATGTGAGTACAATGGTTTTTATATCAATTTTTATGTGAAAGGTTTGTATGATGTCTGGGAGAGTAGTCTACACGGGCGAGACAATGTTAACAACATATACAACACATTTTCATTAACATATATGTAACACAACAAGTGAATTAGTTCAAGTGTTAAACAGAGGTTAAAGAAACATGCATTACAAGTGTTAAAGATTAGTCTTACAACATTTAAAATACATGTGTGAAAACGTGTTGGCCTGTGAGCAAGCTTTTGAATTAAGTGAAAGTTTCAAGACACATCGTTACACCATACAT
Organism: Pinus taeda; assembly: GCA_000404065.3. Lineage (NCBI taxonomy): Eukaryota > Viridiplantae > Streptophyta > Pinopsida > Pinales > Pinaceae > Pinus > Pinus taeda. The sequence goes on along the minus strand of APFE030535531.1, from coordinate 37,291 downwards.
GACTAACCCCGTGTGCGGGGCATAGGGACAGTACTTACTTCTCAAAGAAAAGATTACAGACTCTCAAGGCTATGTGGGAGGAGCTGAGGTGAAAATTCCTCATATGTAAAATGAGGGGGTATTTATAGCCAAGGGTGAAATTGACCCTTGTGGTTGTTAGACTACCCTCATGACTATTTGACTTCCATGACTTTTCAACTTTACATGACTCCTCATACAACAAGTGGGTCTCGTGGACTTCCAAGTTACATTACATTGATTGACCGTATGATCCACAGTATAGATGTGGACGACATGACTCATGACATGACTCGACGTGATAGGTGCTGATACATTCATGCTCCTGCTGGTGTGCATGTCGAGCTACAATGTTATTGGGTGATGGATGTCCTCATGGTGCACAACTTCACCTTCGCATGGAAAAGTGCGTGGAGTCTTTGATGGTTGTTGGTTCTCATGTTGTTGCATTCACACATTGCTCCTTTCTTGTATGTTAGTAAGCTTATCAGTTTTTTCCATTTGCAAAAGGTGCATGTTCGTTTGTCTATCCATCTGTGAAAACATCTTGCATGTTTGCTCGTCCATCCGTCTGCGAACACATCTTGGCATGACGCATATCTGTTTGCATGCATCGTCTATTAGTGAACCTGTCCTTCTGCATGTGATTCGTTCGTTGATCCCATTCGTCGTTGCGCCATGTTTGTTTGTGTACCTGTATCTACAATCACTCATGATGGGATGACATTAAATCCAAAAACCTCCTAGTCTACCACGATGCATGATCATTTCAAATACAGGTGACCTGGAGAGTTGACAACGTTGCGAGGTGGGATGGAGGCTCTGGGCACTGCTGATGAAAATTGTGCAGGAGTCACTGGGTGATGAAGATGGGAAATTCAAATTAACACTCACTATCTGCGCTGGCTGGCTCAACTGGAGGATAAAACTGCATGGTTTTTGGGAGGAATAGTTTGGGTTGTGGAAAGGCTGGGCAGGCAAAATCTATGCAATTTATGGAATGAGCGGGCACAAGGAGCTTGGTAGCAAGAACTACGTAATTACTGGCGGGAACTGGTAGTCAACGGCTGGGTCATTGGTAGCAAAAACTGTGCAATTCCTGAGGGGAATTGGTAGTCAGCTGCCAAGAGCTTGGCAGCAAAAACTGCACAATTCTTAGAGGGAATGGGAAGTCAGCTACTAGAGCTTGGTAGAAAATCTACAGAATTCCTGAGGGGATCTTCCAGTCGTCTGCTGGGAGCTTGGCCACAAAAATGCACAATTCTTGGAGGGAAGTAGCAATTAGTTGCTAGAGCTTGGCAACAAAACTGTGTAATTCTCGAGGGGAGCTATCAGTTGGATGGCGGGAGCTACTAGCGAGAAAAACAATTTTGATGCTGGATGGATGGCTTGCTGGTCACCTTTGGGCAGTTTCTGAGCTGAATGGACTACTGGGTATCAAAGGGCTTGCTCGTGAAAATCTGTGCAATTTTTTGGGTGAGCAGTCAGTTGATTATTAGGAGGGATGACATTAAAAAAGTACTCAATTTTATGAGGGAGACAGGGACAGGCACCAAGTGTCTGTCCAGCCTGTTTGCACAATTTTCTCAGTTAGCAAAGAGGGAACGTCTGCAGCCCCTGTGCAATTTTTGAGGGGAGTCAATCATGGGGTGGCTTCTGGGTCAAACTCTCCAATTGACTAGCATGAAGGTTGATTGGTTTTCTTGTGGATAATGCAGCTTGAAATGGATTTCTTGGTGCTTCTGCATTGTTCTGGGTGACATTCAATCAATTCGATGGTGGGGTGATGGTCTGATTGTTAGAAGGGAACCTGGTCGTCAAAACTTCAACAAAATATTAAGTGTGTGAATGAGAAAAATATGCATATGTGATCTTACAAACACACACCTACATGCCTTGACAATGAGATGACTCAAACCATCCAGACGCACATGCTCAACATGACTAACCGATGGTGTAAGCGACAAGTGTGACACTTGTGATTGATCGTTGATCGAACATGACGATGCTTGCGCGACAGTGTATATGACTCCATGTGTGAGTGCGACATATGTTTACATAACAAACACAACAAATACACATGAAGTGAAGACCTTGAGTATGACTAGAACATGGTTGAAAGCATGACATTGACATCAACATGCAAAATCTTGGGTGAAGTGATCAAGCAAGGTGGGTGCAAAGACTCACATGAGCTCATGGAGTGAACTTGAGTGTGTGTATTCATCAAGTGAAACTCTCAATGGAGGCTCCAAAATTGGGTGAATGCCAAAATTTTGGAGGGTGGTTGTAGCCGCTACAACAAGTTGCGTAGAGCCCTTTTCTTGCTAAAAGGGAGTGCTGAAATTGTAGCAACAAAAAATGATCAATTTTCACTTGTGCCTTAGTCAAATTGAGTAATTCAATTTTCCACATCAACAAGATGAATTGGATTGTAGCTAGCTAGAGTGACATGGCCCTGTCTACTAGTTAAGTTAGTGAATTTAAGTTTGTAGGCTATAAGTAAAGTTGCACATGAGTTGATTACTAAGATTTCAAAATATATTTTAGTTATTGTTTATTGAATTTAGTTAATTGAGCTCTAGTCATTAGTTGAGTCAGTTGAATGTCAGTTAAGTAGCTATGACTATTGTTAATTCATTAATCTCTCAATTAAATAGTCAATCAACTAAAAATAGACACAGTCATGCATGGCATTCAAATTTCCTAGTTGATGTGGAGGAAAACACATGTTTTTATTTATATTTGTACACTATAGTGCTTTTTCACTAAGCAAACGATCAATTCCTCAAGCTATTGCGCAAGGAAATAGAGAATTTATCCTATTTTTTAGGGGCTAATTCCTCCATGATTACACAAGGAAATAAAAGGTTGGTTGAGGCTTGATTTGGGTAAGTGTTGGCCAGAGTAAGTCATGAAGTAGGAGAACAAGATTGTAGTATAGGGTGTGTTTCTGAGTTGAAGCAAGACATTGTATTTTTTTCTCTTTTCATCTAAATTAATGCAAAGTAGTGGAGGGTTTTTTCCCAGTTGGTTTCCCTTATAAATCATTGTGTTCTTGTGATTTTGATGGTTGCATGTATTTCTTTCGTGTGTTTTCCTTTCCACAAAATATAAAAAAAAATTGTCTCTTGATTTCAGTTCAATTTCATTAGCAGTAGTAAATTCCTTGCAATTTTTACACGGAAATAGTTGTATGAAGGTGGTTGTGTGAAGTTAGCTATTGATGTGGTTGTAGGGAACTATCATGTTAATTCTTTGTTCAGTGATACGAGAATTCATGTTGTTTGCATAGGTTTTGGGGGGTGGGGGGTAGGGCTGACCAAATATCGAACTAATATTATTATTTTTTCTTGTGTGTAGTATAGAGTATGTATGGGAGAGGTGAGGTCCTTTGCATAGTGATTACTGGGGTTATTGTGGGGAATTTTTACTATATGGAGAGATTCAAGGTCTTTTGCATAGACGGGGTTGCTAGAAAAATATAATTTCAATTCTTGTGAAGAAAAAGTGTTGTGTGGTAAAACGAATGTGTGAAAGGATTTGTCTTTTTTAATTATTATTTAGCAACGTTTGGGTGCTAAGAAAATGTAATTTCAATTCCTATGCAAAAAAAATGTTGTATTGTAAAACAAATGTGCAAAATGCTTTGTATTTTTTAATTATTATTTAGCAAGGTCTTTTAGAAGAATGAAAGTAGTTGTACGAAGGTGGTTGTGTGAAGCTAGCTGTTCGGAGGTATCGTGTGCAGAGTTTCAAATGTCAATTAAGAGAATTATTGAGTGCGGTAGTAGATGTGCAGACAAAGTTGTGCAGAAGTTGTTGTATGTGTGTGGATGTTATGCTAAAATTCTGTTCAAATTTTACTAAGATAATAAATATAAAAATGTTGTTTTTTAATTGTTATTTAGGGATGTATTTCACAACGTATAATCATTAATTCACATCAGTTTAGAATCTAGTTGCTCGAATATTTTGTGCGAATAGTTTCAAATGTCAATTAAGGGTGTTATTGAGTGTTGAAGTAGTTGTGTGGATGAAGTTGTGTAGAGGTTGTTGTGCATATGCAGATGTTATGTGAAAGTTTTGTGAAAAGTTTACTAAGATAATAAATATACAAATCTATTTTTTAATTCTTATGTGGGGATGTAATTCACAACTTGTCCTAAGTACAAACTTGCTTTATTGATCGCTTATTAGGTAGGTACACATTTCTATGTTTCTACTTCGATACATCTATCCTTGTCATATGTTTTGCACATTATCTATTCACACAAGAAATGCTCCATTTTTGCATATATGCATTTTTGTTATGTTCAAAGTGTACGAAAATCATGTTTCTAGATTTGACGTTTTGGTGCTTATGTTGTTTTCTAAATGCGTTAGTGGATGTGTACTCAATGGATTGAATGCTAAGATGACTTGTAATTATTTGTAGATGTGTTTTCTATTAATCAAAGGATAAAGATTTAGACGATGAAAAATCTAGATGGTGATTTTATCTTTGTAGTGTGTTTCAAACACAAGATAGTGGTAGGTGGTAATTTCTAGAGTGAGACTACAAATATTTGAAATAGATAGTATAGTAAGGGGAAAAACACTATTTGCAGTGATAGACAAAACAATGGGATGTGTAGCGGTTTCTCTTTTCAAATTGCGTTAAGGAGCTTGGAGTATTTTCTGAGGTTTTGTTGCCTTATATATACTGTTATCTATGGTATATAAAATTTGTACAATACTGCAAGCTTCTATACTGATTTCATGTTCCCTTTTGGAAATGGTGCAAATTTTTGTTTCGTCAAGTTTTTCTCTATAATACTCTGTAGTATTTTGTGAACTTTTGTTTTCTTTAGATAATGCGCGAAATGATCATGTCAAGTTATTCATAAATCAAATTTGGTTCACTTTTACAAAGTAGTGGGGAGTAGTTATGAAGTCGATTCGTCGTATAAGGTAATTTTTCTATTTTTCTTGTATTATTGATAGTTTTACGAGTTTTAACTTTCAGTAATTATATTATTTTTTCAGTTTAAAAAAAGAGAGTTTAAAATCAAATTTTTCTATATGGAATAAGGTATGCACTGCATTGTAAATGTGTGTCAAATTTTGTGAAAAATAGATGTGTCACGTTATTCATAAATCATATTTGGTTTGTTTTTACAAAGTAGTGGGACCAGCTATCAACTCGATTTGTTGTAGAAAGTAGTTGAATATAGCTTACAAATTTGGCTGGAGAGTTACTTTTCGTCAGAATCCGATGATTGATTTAGCACCATAAAAAACTTTCTGGACACCCAAAATCTTGAAGCCTAATGGTTGTAACCCGGATTTCCCAAAATTTCTGTGGGATTTTAGCAAAAATCATGGCAGAATTTCTGCCATTTTCAAGGAGAATTTATGGTCTCTTTAGACTACCCTACATAGATAACAAAATTCTTTAAGGGATTTGGTTGGAAAAATTTGAAGAAATAGAATGTTGAAAGTGTTTGATCATTTTTTTACTCTGAATCTTGATAGTTGTTACGAGAATCCTCAAAATAATTATGGTTAGAGTGTGATATTATCAATAGATTTTTAGGTCTTCGAAAATGACTAGAAAAACAAAGGAAGTTTAGGCACATTGCTGAAAAAATATGGTGGTGACCTTTCGTAATTTGAGGCTACAGTTGTCAATTTTCATCTTCTTGGGTGTTAATCAGATATGTTAACAGAAAACACAAACAAAAAAAGTTTTTCAAAAAAAAATGGTTTGGAGTGATTTTTGGTGCTCTTGGAAAATTTGTTGATTAGGTTTTTGATGGTGTTGAATCCATTTCCACTATTACGAAAAATGGTTGGGTGAAAAGATAATTTTTGGCCATGGAGATGAAGTTATTGGTTATCATGAATTTATGTTTCGTAAGGTGCGTATATCAATGATCATGGAATGAGAGCAAAGTGTGTAGAGAATGCACGAGATTCTTTTGGAATTAAAAAAAAAAAATTCCATTGCTGTCTGTAAAACTTGGTTTTTCTATCTTAAATTTTTATTTACTTAGAGTGTTGTTTGTAATGGTCTTTCACACGATTAATATTAATAGTCGATGCTTTTGGATAAAATGGGGAATTGTATATTGGAACATAATTTGAATATGTTATTCATTGACATAGTTTTCTTTACTCTGCTGCAATGGAATAATGGGTAGCAAATGAGGGAAATAGGTCATTTGTAGTGATATGGTTAACTCCCTTGCTGAGATCGATGATAAATTTGATTGGTCGAGAGCTTATGAGTGATATGTGAATTTTTCAACAGAAGAAAAAACAGATGACAAGATTTGGAGCACCAGATCAACAAATGTTGGGTGTGTTCTGAAGGTCTTTAATTTCATAAAAAAATATTTATCTTTGTGCAGATAATTTTGATCTCATGAAAAGAGAAATTAAGCTAGGAGAAATGCAGGCTTCTTTGAATTCTAATGTATTTGGATTGCTATTCAAGGTACTTGAACCAAGTGTTTAGAATTGTCTATTGAAGATATTTTCCTAGAGGTAGAAGGGCGCAAAATTGAAATTGTGTGGGAATTCATTTCTATAAGTTCTGAGGTTCGTTTTGATCTTTATCTTGTAGATATTTTTTTGTTTAGGAAACTGTTTAGGGATTTTTGTTGGTTTTTTGCCCATGTGGCAGGGATCAAAAGTACACCACCTGTTCTAAAATTCATTTTCTATTTTCTTTATGAGACATACACAAATAATTGTATGTTCGATATTTCAAATGAATCAGTTTTTTAGTTACATAGATTAACCAAGAAAAATGGGTTCTTTATGAGCGATATTTGATAAACCTTCTCATGCCAAGGAATGTGTTTGACAGATTTCCCTGTAATCCTATATTCAAGTTTCAAGAGGAACCAATGCAGTTCTGGTATCCTATATTATGTAAGCAAGAAGTTTCTTTAAAATTTTCCTTAATTCAATATGTATTTGTGAGACAAGTGTATAGCATGGACACTATACAAGAGCCTCCTTGAATATCTACAAAGGTTGAGAATTTCTTACTTTGCAAGGGGGAATTTTAGGAAAGAGAAAGCAATACAGGTATACAAAATTATGGTTTTGAGGATAGGCCATTTCTTTTGCCAATATTTGTTCTAGATATTCATTTTATTGGATATCACTGTTGGATATCTATATGTGAACATAAAAAGAAGAGACAAATTATTTATTTTCCGTTTACTATTGGAAAAGTGATTGTGAAGAATATGGTTCACATTCTCATTGTTGCAAATTCTTTGGATGCTTTAAACTTAAGTGAAGTTAAATTTATTAAAGGCTTTGATAGATGCAGATTTTTCATGGATCACCTTGAGTCCATGAGATACGAGAACTTGTTTCTGAGAAGTAGAGAGAAAGTTGAGCAAAGTCATAGTATTGATAAAGAATGTTAGTAGATGTTGGACAAGTTGCTGAGAAAGAGATAATTGAGGAGAAAGACCTAATCAAAGAGGTGCAAATCGTGCAGGGAAATCTCAATCTTGCAGACACAGTACTGGTGTGACTTCATCTACTAGAAAAAAAAAGAGAAGTACTAAAAGCAAAAAAATGGTTGTTGATAGGCTATCAGGTGGCGAGGTTAACGAAGGGCGTCCTCATAGAGTAACTCCAGAAAGAGTGCATATTCTTGAATCATTGAGATCCAAGAGTGCACCTGAATCAGAGAGTATTTAAGAGATGATGGACATGGAAGTTAATAGAGTTGCACTACTTGATTGGGTTAATGCATATTTGTTAGAAAATCAGAGAATAATGGAGGAAATTGTTGAAGAGGACATTAGTTTCAATGAGAATTTTGTCACATTGCAAGATGTAAATTATGAAAGCGGTGGTAATAGATTGAAGATTGAAAGAATGAAACTTTTCGATAGAAAGGTTGTTGATTAGACATAATTGAATGTTGAGCTTTCTTTGATTGGAATGTCTGGGTTGATGAAATTGTATCAAGATGGTGGTGAAGCGCTTACAATTTTTTTTGTTCAGTGATAAGTAGAAAATAAAAAGTCGAAGGAAAAAATAAAAGAAGTAGAAAATTCTATAAGTATGGGTCCTTTTCTGAAGACTCCATTAGTGATACCTAGATGATCTAATAGGTTTGAGAAACTTGTCAATATTCTGAGTGCAACGAATTCATATATCATTAATAATATATCTAAATGATTGTGGATCAATGAATCTACATGGAAAGTTTCTTTTGATCTTTGACATTTAAAGCAAAGCACAAAGTATTTTGTTAAACTAGTCAAATGTGAGATGGAGGGAGATAGGGAATTCGTGGCTGGTGACCTATTAAATTTTGGTTAGAAGCTGTAGAAAATCTTGTAGATTCAAAAACTCATGCAATGCATTAAAGCAAAATACTAGAATCTACTTCTACTCTTTACAGTGCAATCCCATAAACATTGAGCAAACAATAATCAATTGAGGAAGAGAATCAAAGGCACATAACATAATAAATATCTGGGGAAAGCCATAGCTCAAAACCCCACCATCTGTTTTGTATTAATCCAGAAAATCAAGATGAAATTATAGTGCTTGTTCTCTCTAGAACAATCCCAGCAGTTAGCAAATTCAATCTCCAATTCATAAGCAAGCTCAAGGCCAAAGCTTAGCCTCTTCACAAGCTCTCCAAGTCTCTATTCCAATGCATCCTTGGTCAAAGAATTTGGGTGAATACAATATACTCTACTCAACCTTGAGCTTAACCTTCACAAGTATTTCCTATCCTCTGCCTAATGACTTCCTTTGGCCAATACTTAGCCAAATTTCCAAGCCTCTAATCTTCTAATTCTTTGCACAATTCCTAAGAGAATTAACCCGTATTTAAAGGGAAATTCCTTATCCATAATTGTGCAATCCAGAATTAGGTCCAATTCCTGATTGCATGCACCATTTGTACAACTCAGAAAATTATACAACAAATAGTACACTATCCCTGCACTCTAGTTTCAACTGGGTGTTTATCATAATCGACATGCATGAGTTTCTATTGAGGGAATATTCAGTTAACTGGAGTAACACTAGTTAATGCATTAGAGCATGAACTGACTATTAACTCACTATTAGTTCCTCAAACAGTTTGGGACTAATTTAACTGAACTTAGCTCAGTAAACTGAGTTATCTAATTACAAATCACAATTACCTCATTCTGGACCTTTATAATATAGGGAGAACATATACATGACTTTAGATAGACTTCCAACTTGAAATTCCTAAGCTAATTAGGTTAATTAAACTTAATAACTATTTACAAGTTGCTATCAAAATAAAATTCGATTTTAATTCACAGTTTAATTCAAGGACAAATTAGACTAGAATTTATGGATTCTATTTTTAACATTTTTTGTTGCTATTTTCAACACTCCCTCTCAACAAGAAAGGAATTCAACTTGATCTCAATCCCGAACCTTTGGAATATTCTACATGCAACACTTATCTCTAGTGTTGTTGCTCCAACAACTTGAGGAATAAAAAACATCCAACCTAAATCAGAGTGATGCCTCTGTCATCAAATTCTCTAACAACGATTCCCTCTGTCGATTGAAAACTCTGTGCTTTTGCTGACTCTGCCTTTCTGCACTCTTGTCAACCCTTCTCTACGCTTCTTCAGTATCTAAGTTCTCTAGCCTCTGTCACTTTGATCTCTCACTGTATCAATCCCACTGATTCATCCCACTGCCATGTACTTTGGGCTGCCATAGCAAGGTACGATCCATGAGATAAAACCTCTCAATGGACCCTACCCAACTTTAACCCTTTTGGGACTATCACTTCACATAACCCCACCTCACACCTAAATCTATGGTTGCATGTGATCCCTTTGCTCACTTGGCTCGAAATTTCCCCCTTTTGGAGGTCTCTGCATGAGTGGACGCCTCCACTCGGTCTCCTCTTGGCTTCTCAATTGTGGATGCTCCATAATTGTCTGAGACTACTTCTTCTCTGCTTGAGTGGATCTCCACACTTGATCTTCTGTCAACTTCTCTAATTGTGGCTGCTTCACAACTTCCTAAATATGCTTCTGAGGCTTCTTCTAGGGCTGCATGTTGAGAGGTAATTTACTTTCCCTATCAACCACCAAGTTTCTAACCTTTTCCTTACTCCTCAAGGCTCTACATTCATCTTGTACCTAAAGCATATGGGTTCTTGGCTAGCACCCCAATATGTTTCATCTGTCCCACCGTCACGATTTTTTTTGGAAAAAGAGATTATGTTAAATCAACGATATCTCCCTCATTAGAACTCCGATTCAACCGATTTTGTTTTGAATTTGGGTATGTTTTCACAAAGAACCCAAATGAACTCTTTGTTGGAAAATAAAACTTGGGAGTTGGTAAACCTCCCAAAAGGTAGAAAGGCTCTACAAAACAAATGGGTTTACAAGATTAAGCATGAAGATGATGAAAAGAAGGAGAGGTATAAAACAAGGTTGGTGGTGAAAAGTTTTGCCCAAAAAGAAGGTATTGACTTCACTGAAATTTTCTCACTCGTTGTTAAAATGTCATCCATTAGAGTCATTCTTGGTCTAGTTGCTGCTTTAGACTTAGAATGTGAACAGTTAGATGTAAAAACTGCTTTCCTTCATGGTGAATTGGAGGAAACAATTTATATGGAGCTGCCAAAAGGCTTCGTAGAAAAAGGAAAAGAAGGCCTTGTTTGTAGGTTGAAGAAGAGTCTCTATGGGTTGAAACAGGCACCTCGACAATGGTACAAGAAATT